>JADMNF010000154.1:0-80369 GCA_016097085.2 Sporothrix curviconia | reverse complement strand
TCTGCGGGCGGCTGCCGCGCTGGCGCCCATTGGCAAGCGCAGCGAGGCGCGGCGGTTCTGGCGCGCAGTGCCATGGTGCCGCTGCTGTCGCGGCAAAAGAGCCGCCTTTAGCAAGGAGACGGAGCAGCTCGGAGATCAAGAAGCTCAAGGACGCGCAGGCAACAGTGCAGTCCATGACGGAGAAGCTGCTGGCCGAGCTGCGCGTCAAAGAGGGCGGCTGGCCGCGCTGAAAAGGAGGCCACTGACGCCATGGTGGCCGGCTGAAGGAGAGAGGGACGCCCGCCATTGGATAAAGAGTCTCCCTCATAACAAAGGAGAGGGACCATGTGTGCTCGCCTCGCGCGTGCTGGCCGACAATCAGCCGCAGAGCCTCGCACCGGTGCAGGATCAGCCGCCCACAGCAAAGGCACGGCCGAGACTGAACAGCAGGGGAAGTGGCCGACATTGTCTGTCTCTGCCGCTGCTGTATACCTCGAACGTCTTCAAGAAAATGCAAGGATCGGAGCCAAGATGACACCGGCCGGACAACATCAGAAGGGGGCATGGGCTGCTCATTTGCCCCCGCCGCGCGAAAAGAAAAGCAGCAATTCACCAGTTTACGTTTGCTCCCCCACGAACAACCAGAATGGCTCAACCAACTACAGACACAAGTTGTTTTCCGGCAGCTTTAGCGAGTACCAGGTAGCTAAGCAAACGAGATAGATTATGAATCGCCACAGTCCAAAGATGTTGCCTGCGTCCTTTTTCGTACGCCATGCTGGTTTTTTACTCTGTGAGTATGGGCACTGCTGTTATTTGAAAAGGATCATAGCGAGGGAAAATCATCCGCTGGTGTGCCGCAGATGGATGTCAGGGAAGCAATATAACCACTTGATATTATCCAAAGTGCACGCCCGGTAGAATATCATAACGGGTGCAACATAGCTGAATTAGGAAGGTCTTTGTTAATACAGTATTTAGTCGTATTTTTTATTTTGTTTTGCAAGCGATACATTCTAACATTTCTCTAATTTTTTTTTAACCCCCGGCCCCCTTTCCATTTTTACAAAGGCGAGATAAGATTCAAATCACAATCATTCTGAAGGAAATAATGGCAGAATTCGAGCTGGCTATGAGAAGAAACTAGACGAAGTGCAAAAAAACCAAAAAATAAATAACTCCCAAAATATACTGATAAAATTAAACGAGAAATCAGCCTGATACGACCAACTTCGACGCAGCCTCCCTCTTCGTCCCATGTTTCCCAACGCCCCAAAACCACCGTCTCGTGTCATACACCGGGACAATAGATTGCATGTATATTGCACCCGGCTTTTGCCTCTTTTTCAGTCCTCCTCCTAGGCCCCTTTTCTAGCTCACAATCTCACATCAACTCAGTGGGTGTCATCAAAACGCATATTCTTGCCCGTTCCGCGACTGTTCACAGCTGGCGGCACAATACAACATGTTTTCGTCGTTCCCTCTGGCTGTCCAGTGAAAGGTTGCTCTCACCTCGATGAGGCAAGTGAAGTATGCGGCCCTTTCTATTCCGGGGGGGGGGGGGGGGGGTCCAGGCTGAATGAGATGGCCTTGAGAATCGTAGCCGGCATCAAATACTCCTCCCCCTCCGCCCATCGTGTCGCACTTTGCACTTTCTTGGCTTATATAGATGGGCATGCGGCATGACACCATCCAGGGCCTTATTTCCTACGCCTTAAAGTAGCCCACCTTCATGTCCTCCTCTTCTCACTGTTGTCCATCTCTGACCACGCACCAAACATCAACGAAGGATTTGATCTCACACACCACAAAGATACAAGCACACATCGCGATCGATACCGACTTCACGAGTCGAAAGAATCAACAAAGGGCTGTCTGATCAAGAGGAAGCTGACTGAGGAGAGGCACAAAAAAGCACGGATCAGCGGAAACCGCGATTTCTATACCAATCCTCGACACAATGGCTTCGCAGCAGGCAGGCCACGCCGCATCACCACGCCATGAAGGGACCTCGACGACATCGTTGCTTGCAGCGCTCTTCACAGCTTTCTGCTGACACCGGCTGTAGTGCAACGCCGACAACGACATTACACCGGGCGTCGAGATCCCAAAAGATCATGGCCCGGCACTATCTCCCGTTCTCGACGCATCCTTCACAACAAACTTTACCAACGTCGTTCAAGGCCAGACGCTGGCGCTCGCCTGAGTGCAATTGATCCAAAGTACGAGCCCCTGAGTATAACAGCGAGGGCCATTAACCCACTTCGGATGGCCGGGGCAACAGCTTCCTCGTCACATTGCTCGTGAGTTTTCTTCTCGTCCCAGCTTTTGATTTTACTTTGTTGGACGCCTCCACTGCATATGCGAATGCAGCCCAATTGTACAACACGTCATCCTACTCATGGGCAACCATCCCATACCCGCTGTCATTTTTGACCACCGGCCTCTACGAGCTCGAGATCCGGCCTGCCATTTGGAAACCTCGTCCGCCAACGAGCCCGGTACCCTGACCGTGCCTGTGCTTGGCCCGATCGCCATTTTTCAAAAATCGCAAGCGAGAACGGCGGACAATTGATACCGGCGCACAACAACAACAACAACAATGAAGACGCAAGCTCGGCCAACACAAAAGGAAGCGGCAAGTACACAGTATGGGCAGTCCATGTCGGGTGCCGGCAGCACCACCTCTTCGTCAACACTGGTATCTCCACGTCACCTGGCACTGGCCCTCGGTCTATCTCTTAGCCTGACGGCTGTTCTGGCTCTGGTTGCCGCTGCCTGTTTTGCTCGCCGGCGGCAGCAACGCAAGTTGGCCGAGGCGAGAGACAGAAAGAGAAGCAGCTTCCGGAGATGTTGGAGTAAGAAGGTGGACCAGCGGGACACGCGCACGGTGAGAGAACAGACGTACGCCGTCCTCGAGTCCCTTTGCTTTTTGTTTGGGTTTGTTATGGACAGGTCTGGCGTTTAGTATCTTTCATGTCTTTGGCCGTCTTTGTATTTGCTATACATTTCCAGTGACTAGAAATATCGCATGCTTGTATTCTTGTCCAAAAACACCTGGTTGCAATTCTGCTACCTATTCTCCTTTCCTAACCCTGATTTAACCAGTGCCGACTCCACCATCAACTTTTGGCTTTAAGAGAACAACCGTCAGCACTAAAGGGTACAGCATATGAAGCTAAATAACGTCGTAAGATTGCCTCTAGCGAAATAGAGACCTCCTAGTCACGACAATGCTAACATTGCTGCCACTCGACATGGAAACTTCTTTTTGGCATTTTCTCTGTTCCCTATGATTTGAATATTCAATCTTAATTCTTCACACGCCAAGGAGCCAAATGGAGCTCTGATGCAGTGAAATTTCGACGACCAGTTGAAACTGAGGCTGGTCAATTTTAGAAAGCACAGCCGCCAAAAGACGCCCGAAGGGCCCCGGTTTATGCAGCCTTGGCCTCACTACAAAATACTACCCTGGAGCGCTCTTCTGCGACTTTCTCTTCCTTCCCTTGCCTCTCATCTGGCCCCGGACGTGGGTAATCGGAAGCTCCGTCGAAATATCGGTCTTACTACCTGCCATGACAGCTGCCATCTTCTACGGAGTTCTTCTTTTCCCCGCCTGTGGCTCGTATCTTACACTTTTGGGGATATTTTGTCACTAACTCTCGCTGTTCTTTGCATTTTATCCCTTTTCAAAGAAAAGGGTTGCCCTCCACCCCACCAGCCATATTGAAGTGGCTTGCGGCCTGTTCCGCCCAATATTTAAGATTTGTCGAGTGGTCGGTGAGCACGAGATTTCCACGAAGGACTATGCACACCTGCTTACCTCATTGATGTTCAAATTCACATATATCTCTTCTTCACCTCAGGGCCCTTGCTCTCAGTGCAAGGTAGTTCTCCGTGTCTTGGGATGTGACAGAGTGCCTTGCCTCCTGGGCTGGAAAGGGAGTTACCGTAGCGTACGTCAGGGCTGTTTGAGCATCTCATTAAAAGGTTCGGAATAGCACATAGTCTTCAAAGGGATAAGAGGGATTGTTTTAAGTGGTCTAGGACCCCATTCCCGCCACAACGGGGAACGACGCCCGTAGTTGAGAGGAAGAAGACCTCCGCAAGGGATAGAGAAAGGCCAGGAAGGCAAAGAATATCAATTAATAAAAATCACGCAACAAAAGACAACAAACAGAAAGATCATTCCTGGAAAAACGTTGACTAGACCAGCCACAGTTGCTCTTGGGATGTTTTTGTGAGGCTATTACGGCTGGGCCTCATGTGACTTTCTTTTCTCTCGTGTGTTCATCATAATGCCAAAAACAAGGGTTCTGTTGATTGTTTTCTTTTTCTGTACCGAGGACCTGCGTCCCTGCCGCTCGCTGCATGAGATACCTTACGTGCCCAAACGCCGCAAAAGCCACAGGCGCCTCGGCACTCTACAGTCCATCAACGGAGAAGAACAACCCCAAATTTAAGGGGCCAAACAAGGGAGAGGCGCAAGGCAGGGAGAAGTCCCTACAGCGCCTCAACTTTTGAACACCCCCTGTTAACACGCCGGCACTACAGGAAAGGGCATCGGACTTGTGGCTTGCATCTACGATACAGATGAAGATGACGTTGCCGATAAGCCGGCACCGGCATGCTTGCTCGAAAGAGGTAAGCATAGACGAGGTGGCCGAAAGAATGTAAGACAGAATAGAATCAGTTTCAGAGATAAGGGTTTCTTGATTCTAGCACTGCCGGGTTTACTCGGTATTCTCTGCGACAGTAGATCTGAGATAATTTTGTGTGCCCTTGACGATGGCTCACGATCATCGGTAGTGGCATCGGGCAGAACAAGTGACGGCTATGATGAAGGATACCAATGAAATCACCAAACAGCAGACAGCAACGCATTTTGGGCAAGAAATCTTGAATATGGCGAGTACCTACTATGTATCCCACGACGTACATGTACTTACTGGGCGGTTTCTGATATCAGAGGCCATCCCTCTCCAAACTATTGGCGCTTTTCCTGGGTCCCTCACATGCTGCTTTTCATTGCCCTCTCTTTTCTTTCTTTTATTCTCATGATTTATTTCCGTTTTATTTTCTCGACTTCAGCCATTCTTAGATATGCATTGCCGCGTGTTTCTTTTTTATATCTTTTTTCCCCTGTTCGCTCCTTATGAGGACTCGTTAGCTTCCTTTCGCTCTCGTGCCGCGTCATGTTTATGTCTCAGTTGCTTTTTTTCTCTGCTCGCTTCACAGAGCAGAGCATCGAGAGTACTGAGTATTTGCTTAATTTTTCAACTTCTGTCTTATTTTTTTGGCCGCAAGTGAATGGACTCTTACCGCATTAGGACATATTTCTAGAAGCCAATATTAAACAAGCGGATGAAAGAAAGAAAATAAAATTCCTGAATGCCGCCAATACGCGTCTCGGTTTGCTAGTAGTGTATTTGGCATTTAGACAACCGGACTGGATAATTCTTCCTCGTTCAATTGCTTTTGTGAACACGAGCGGCGTTTTGGCCACGCATCGCACTTCCAATTCTCCAGCGGCGTCTGCCCATCGTGCTTTCTGGGGTTTTCAGACACCGCAGGCTTCGCTTGTGTAAGCCACTGTTGACGACAGGGAAGTAGCCAATGAAAAGAGACCATATCCCAAAGAGGAAAGAACAAGGCACCTTTTTTCTCCCACCCCTGGACGGCTCCTTCTCTACAAAGTAATAGTCGTCAACTGGCTTAGATCCCGTTGCAATCTCCACCTTTATATTGGGAGAAAATGGAATCATCTTTCTCCTCCCTTGGCCCCCCCTGGTTCGAGCCCAGCACAGCAAAACGCCCTCGCTTCTCGCATTTTCGGTCCTTCGGCGGCAATGGAAGCGCCTTGCATGCCTCGCTGGCAGCTTATGCCGATACTGCATCTCACTGCGATCTATCCGCTCCTTGTTGACGGGCGCTGGACGAAGCCAGCCAACATTCCAGACATGTTGACAAAGGACCAGCCACCATTAGCCACGACTCAATGTGATGGATTTCACTCCGGGCAGCGGCATTTATTGCATCACTGATGCGGCGCTGCGGCACCTCCCTTTCTCGCGTGGGTTGGGCAGACGCTGCTACGATGGGACATTGGGTGAGTTCTGGCAAGCACAGCAAAACAACGGTGATTTGAAATCATCATCTTCCTCGCACTGGCTGCCTAATCAGTCACTAACAATCCTGCCAGTGCTTTCTCTTCCAGCGATTCGAGCACCAAGCAGTGACATTGTGCAGACTGCGGCAGCCGCAATCAGACCGTTTCAAGAGGCCCGCGAGAGTTGCATTCTGCGTCTCTTTGTGGCTGACCGTCCTGTCCCTGCGTGCGCTCGCCTCTTGGCTGCACCGGCACGCTCACGCCGCGCGCTTTCTTGTGATGGGAAGAGCGGGGCGTGATGGAGTGGTCCTTGGGACCGGAAATGAGACTATTGGCATCTGGCCAACGAGAGCAGCGGATGCTTCGCAGTGAATGCTCTTCTCGCTATTCCAGCAGACCGTTCCTGCATGATGACCCACCCTCTCCAACCGACGCCGTTGTCCAGAATAGGATAAGCGGACTATGCAGGGGAGACAGGGAGACAGGGGAGACAGGGGAGACAGGGGAAGCAGGGGAAACAAAGAAGAAAAAGATGGGATGGACATCCTTGAATTCACAGTCAGTGAAATAGGGATGAAAGACCCCGTCAAGCTGCCAAGGGCCAGAATTATGCAGTGTTTTAGCCCCAATGGCTAGCCCACATCACGGCCCCATGGCCCTCTCTAGAAGGGTCTCGGCCGCTGCAAATCTTTGCCTCTCACGGTCACACTTGGGAAGTTGAGCCCTGCACTTCCCACCGCCCACGTTTTTCATCGCATCCCCATGCCGCATCCCTGTGCGACGTTCTAGAGGGGCTGAGCGGCGTTGAATCGCACAGCGGCAATGGCGTTCTGCTTCTGCCGTTGGTTGTCCGCATTACACACACAGAACGCCACTTCAGTGTTCAGTGTGCGGCTGCAATATTGACGTCGTTTGTTCGTTCTCACAGCCGTTGGCTGCATGCGATATGAGCAATGACATCGCGGCAAGATCCGAGTGGTTTTCTTGGCGCGCGGAGGGCTTCATCAACGAGCGCAAATCTCATCTGGTTTGCTTTCGTCTCTTGCCTCATCAACTGGCAACAAGACCGCGCCGCACAGCAATACCACGCTGTGAATGGCCTCAAAACCACTCCAAGTCACTCAATGATGCCCTCATTATCACGGAGAACGGTGAGCGCCTACGTAGTGGAACGAGGTGACTCTTTCGGACCCGAGGTGGCAATGCCTTGTGGTGCACATTCCTCTTATTGCCAGCAACTGCCTTTGCCAGTGTCTACTGAGTACGGAGTTCGCCGTACAAATTACATACACCAGACATTGGCCGACGTGCTGGTCCAAAATGGAAAGGCTCGTCGACATGTTGACCGCGTCAGTCTGGCTGACGCGGAGCTTCTCGCAGTACGACCGCCTTGCTTTGTGAAGGGACAAGAGACGATAACCCTTACCTCGCAAAGTCACTTGCTGCTTGGCGCCAAGTCTGTATTCACAGGGCCGCTGGCCCTTGGACAGACAAAATATGCCCAGGACAGTCCTAGGAACAAAGCAGAAAGAGCCGACACGCAGACAGTCACCCAGCCAAGTATCTTACATGTACATGTAGGCCACGAGAATACTCGCTGGAAAGGAACGGGTGGGTCGGATGGACCCTATCGAACGGGCACTACCCTATCTCTCGCGGTATTTTTCTTTTCTTTTTCTTTTTGTTTCTTTTTTTCTTACGAGTATTTTGGGTGCCATTCTTATTTATTCATTTTTGTTCATGGCTGTTCTTGAAGGCGCTCTCCCCGGTTTGGCCCTAGGCATCCCCACCCCTTTCCCAGGCTTACCCCTTCCCCCCCAAATCTACCAAAAAGAGAATGGAGAGCGCAGCACCTCTCAACGCGTGAGGCCAGCCAAAGTCAGATCCGCCCGGCGCATGGAAGGTCGTGCTCGACCCTCCCGTCCATATCCCACGCTGCACCACCCCCCTACTGCCTTGACCTTTACCCTCCTGCCCAAGCCGGAAGTGAAAACTTACTTATTGTCCCCATCTTGCCCACAGGATGTCGACTTTTTCTTCTTCCTCCCTTTCCTCCTTCCCCCTTCTTCATCAACACCACCGACTCCGCTGACCGTCTTCCCTTCAGCGTCCTCCCGGGAGCATATATTTTTGCTCGTCCCTTCGTTTATATTTTCTGATTCACCGAGCTTCCACGGCCCGCGTGCTTCTTTACGTTCCTTAAATATATATTTTTTTCTTTTGCACCGCCAGCTTCCCGTACAGCCACATCTGATATCCGTCGATTTCAACCGCCGCCAACAACACTCATATCATGGCTCCCTCTGTTATGCGTCTGGCTTCGGCTGTCGCTGTTGCGGCTCTGTCCCACCCCGCCCGTGCTGTCCAGGAATACGTCCTGGAGAAAACCTACGACGCCACCAACTTCTTCGACGAGTTCCAGTTCATCGACACTGCCGATCTGAGCAACGGCTATGTCACGTACCTGGACGAGACCGATGCGGCGACCGACAAGATTGCCAACATCACCGGCAACACAGTCTACCTCGGTGTCGACTCGACGACATCCCTGGACTGGCCCAACGACCCCGGCCGGAAGTCGGTGAGAATCGAGGGCACTGACGAGTACAGCCAGGGCCTCTTCGTGGCCAGCTTTGCTCACTTCCCCCAGCCGGCGTGTGGTGCTTGGCCCGCATTGTAAGTTTGATATGATGTGTTCGAAACCGAGTAAAAAAAATCAAAAGTGCAGGGACTGGGCAACTAACACAAGCATTACAGCTGGATGTACGGTCCCGACTGGCCGAACAGCGGCGAGATCGACATCTACGAGTCGTGGAACTTGGCCACGTACAACGGCATCACGTTCCACTCGAGCACAACTAGCACCTGCGCGCTGACGGCTGACGCGGATGTTTTCACCGGCACCGTCCTGACCTCGAACTGCAACAACGCCGCCGCCAACGGCGTTACTCAGTTTTGCCGGCCAGGGCTGTGTCACCGAAGAGGGCACGGACAGCACAAGCCCCTTTGGCAACGCCGAGGGTGGTATCTATGCCGTCGAGTATACTACTGAGTACATCAAGGTTTGGAGCTGGACGCACGCTGCTGCCCCCGCCGATATCAACAGCGCCCACCCTGACCCGTCGAACTGGGACCTCCCTCGCGCCTACCTGGGAACCCGGGCTGCGATATCACCAGCTACATCAAGAACCAGCACTTTGTGTTTGATATTGACTTTTGCGGTGACGCTGCCGGCAACAACTTTGGCGACTGTTCCACCGCCAACCCCGGCTACGCCGCTACTCCCGACGGCTGCGCTGCCTTTATTGGCGATCACCCGACTCTGTACAAAGACACGTACTTTGAGGTCAACTTCATCAAGGTCTACCAGCAGGAGGATGTTGTGAGCTCTTCCAGCTCTGCCTCGTCTACCTCGTCAGCTTCGTCTGCGTCGTCGGCTTCATCGGTTTCTTCGGTGTCGTCTGTCTCTGCCTCATCCAGCTCCGCCTCGTCCAGCTCCGCCAGCTCTGCCTCTGCTTCGAGCAGCTCTGCCTCTGCTTCGAGCAGCTCTGCCTCTGCGCGCAGCTCCCTGAGCTCGGTCTCATCTACTAGCTCTGCTAGCTCTAGCTCCGCCTCTGCTTCCAGCGCCAGCTCTTCGTCCTCGGCCTCGAGCATCGCCTCTGCCAGCTCTGCCTCTTCCAGCTCTGCCTCTTCCAGCTCTGCCTCTTCCAGCTCTATCTCTGCCAGCTCTGCCTCTTCCAGCTCTGCCTCTTCCAGCTCTGTATCTGCCAGCTCTGTCTCTGCCAGCTCTGTCTCTGCCTCTTCCTCTGCGCCCTCAGGCTCTGGCATCGTCAGTGCTGTCTCATCTAGCGTGACCTCTTCTATTTCGTCGGCCTCAGTGTCTTCTTCATCTGTCTCGTGTGAGCCGGAGTCCTCTGGCTCGAGCTCCGCCTCCGCTATCAACTCAGCTTCCGCATCTGCTTCCGCATCTGCTTCCGCTTCTGCTTCCGTCTCGGTTCCTCTGGCTCGGTTTCCGCTAGTGTTTCGGGTTCTGGCAATGCCTCGGTCGGCCCTGTCAGCTCTACCCCGTCTGGCTCCGCTTCTTCGGGCTCCGCCTCTGCTACCAGCTACACCACCTCGACCATCTTCTCCACGACCACGTCGACCATCTTGTCTTGCGCTCCTACCGTCACTGACTGCCCTACGGCCACGTGACGACCATTGTGTACGCCGTGACGACCACTGTTTGCCCCGTCACTGAGACGCAGAAGACTGGCCAGGCTACTGCTACTAGCACCGGTACCGGCTCCAGCTCCAGCTCGGGCTCCAGCTCGGCTCGGGTTCCGGCTCCAGCAGCGGCTCCAGCTCAGCGGCTCCAGCTCCTGGTTCTAGCTCTGGCTCCAGCTCTAGCTCTGGTTCTAGCTCTGGCTCCAGCTCCAGCCAGCTCGGGTTCCAGCTCTGGCTCCAGCTCCGGCTCCAGCTCCAGCTCCGGCTCCGGCTCCAGCTCCGGCTCCGGCTCCAGCTCCGGCTCCGGCTCCGGCTCTGGTTTCAGCAGCGGTTCCAGCAGCGGTTCCGGCTCTGGCTCTGCCTACAGCACTGGCTCGGGCAGTGCCTCCACCACTGGCTCAGCCACGAGCACCAGCCCCAGCCTGGCTGTTGTCACTGCCGGCTCTGCCAAGGTCGGTGTCAGCTCGCTGGTCCTGGCCGTTGCTGGCCTGTGCGCCCTTCTGCTTTAAACTGGGACATAGAGAAATGGGTTCAATTTTCTGGTAGCGGTTTACGGTTCTGACATGTCTTTACTATACACTTTTTCCGTTTTTATGTTTTATTATTCTATTTCGGAACATTTTCTTTGTCTCTTAATCTCTTAATGCATTTTGATAAAGAGGAATTTACCTTCTCCGCCGCCCGTCTACCACGGAACGGCAATCTGTTTCTACTTAAAAAAAATCTAGGGACGCTTTTGGATTGGGGGCTTTTTTTCGGGTTTCGTGACAAAAAGTACAGCAATTTGTTTCGAGTTATGCCGTGTGCAGAAGTACAATATACATTCGCAGTACACAGTGTTGTTGTTGCTGACTTTTGGGGCACATTATGTAATCCGAAAAGCCCCCGCCGTAAATGCCGTACGCAGCGAGTAGCGCAGGGCTGCACCTTCCTCACCGAGAATCACTGGTACCTGCCCTGGGACTCGACACTTTGTCTTTGCGGCTGCCTTCATCGGATCACCGAAACGACGACTGCACAAGGCTGCCGTCATGCTGGCGTTTCGACTGCTGACCCCATCGGCGCGGGCACCGGCACGAAGCTGCGGGTGCCTTGCGCCTGTGTGCTCTTCAGCCTGGCCTAGCGGCTGCGAAGACAGTTGAAACTCGGTTTACGATCGCACGGCTCGCGCAGCAGAGACCCTTTAGCAATTCGTCACGCAAGGTCTACAACTACGATCCAAACGACTTTCGATCACAGCAACAGTATCGACAGCAGCAGCAGCAGCAGCAGCAAGCCGGCATGCTTTCAAGGGCATCCCCGTTTCGCCAGGCGAGATGCCGCCTCAGTACACGTTCGAGGAGAGCGGCTTCCACCGCCGGGGCTCGCACTTTCGGCGGACGATGAGCAGCACGAGCATGCGCACGGTCATGATTGTTGCGGCGGTCGGCGCGCTGCTGTTCTACTTTACGCACATGGAGGTGGTGCCGGTGTCGGGGCGGCGGCGCTTCAACTGCTTCGGCGAGGACTCGATGCGGCTGCTGGGCGAGATGCAGTACGAAGAGCTGATGCAGGAGGCCAAGGCGCAGAACCAGCGGTTCCTGCCCGACTACGACCCGCGCACGATTGTGGTGCGCAGCGTCATGTCACGGCTGATCCCCGTCAGCGGCATGTCCAACAACCCGGGCGATTGGGAGATTGTGGTGATTGACGACCCGACGATGGTCAACGCGTTTGTGCTGCCGGGCGGCAAGGTGTTTGTGTTCAGCGGCATCTTTAGTGTGGCGCGCAACGAGGACGCCATGGCAGCCGTGCTGGGCCACGAGCTGGCGCACAACCTGGCCAACCACCACGGCTGAGCGCGCGTCGTCGGCCGTGGGCAGCACGATCCTGCTGACGAGCGCGTTCTTGCTGACGGCGGGGCTGGCGTACTTTGTGCTCAAGCCGGTGATCGAGCTCGTGTTCAACACGCCCATGAGCCGCAAGCAGGAGGGCGAGGCCGACTTTATCGGGCTGATGATCATGGCCGAGGCGTGCTTCAACCCGGCTGAGGCGATTGAGTTCTGGCGGCGCATGGACATGGCGCAAAAGGTGCAGCGCCCGAGTGGATCAGCACACATCCATCGGTATGTTTTCTGTGAAGCCTTTCTTTTTTCTGCTTTTTTGCTTTCCCTCTTTCCTTTTTCCTTTTTATCTCTTTTTTTTTCTTTTTTCTTCGTTTTCGTTCTCTGTGCGTCAACTAACGCCCTCACAGAACCAGCATCGCATGGAAAAGATCAAGGAGTGGCTGCCGGCTGCAATGGAGAAGCGCAAGCTGAGCGCATGCGACGGTACGCAGGACTTTGCTTTTCGGTTCAAGCGGGCGCTGCGCAACGGCATTTTGATAAACTCATGATGCGAGATGCGATGCAGATACTGTCTTGCGAGCGGGCACAGGGCGTTTTGGGGGCCACGCGACACTTTTTGGTGCTTCTATGCAATTTCTTGAGCAGTTTCATATTTATTTATTCATCTTGGTCCTTCTTTTTGGTGTTCATCTTTTTGGTGTATTTGCAGCCTTGGGAAGTACTGCGTTCTCCAATTAATGTTGCATTGAAGATGCTGGCGCTGGTGGCGGCCCTGGAGTGATGGAGTCAGCATCTGCTTGCGTGCTCTGACTAGCCAATCCCGGGCTCTTTGGCATGGCGACAGACAGGGCCTGGCCAACAACACGGCCCATGGCTGGCGAACCTTTTGCAGAGCTGATATTATTACGGCTCATTACCCCGAAAGTGCTCGTGTTCAAATCACGGTGAATTGTCCTTCGACTCACTCTTTTTTACTTGTCATCGCGGTACCAGCTTTATCGACCCAAACATCGCCAAACGACGTCATCGACACGGGACATCCTCGACATTGCCTGCCTGAACGACAGCATGGCCCTATTGCCTCAGACAGCGGCGTCACAGCTCATGTACGCGTCACGGGCCGGCAATTACGACGACTCATGGCACCCCAATACGCGAAGCGCTTTGTGCGTATTGCCAACCGCGCGCGCCGGCCAGCGCATCCTCGACTTATGCTGTGGCACGGGACTCGATTTGTTTCTGCTCGCAGAGGCCTTGAACGAGGACGGCACGGCCGACGACGGCGGCATTGTGATTGGCGTGGATGCGACCGCCGAGATGCTCGCCGTGGCCGCGCACCGGCAAAAGGCACAGCCGGAACTGACAGACCGTGTAAAGCTGCTTCGCCACGACGTGACGCACCTGGAGACGCTAGGCACAACCGACGCCTCAGCTCGGCTCGAAAAGCACAGCTTCGACACCATTGTGTGCTCCAACGCGTTTGTGCTCTTTGACGACCCGGATGCCGTTGTTGCCGGCTGGCGGCGCTTTCTGAAGCCGCCAGTGCACACGGCCGCAACACACAGTCCCAACGACAGCCACGAGGAACACGAGAGCCACCACCACCACCATGAGCCAGGCGGCAAGCTGGTCGTCGACATCCCGCACGAGGCGGCGCAGCGCGGCGGTCTCGCCATGGAGCGCGTGGCACGCCGGATGGGTCTTGTTTTCCCGTCCAACCGCTCGTGGTGACCTCGGTCAACTCGTTCCGGGACGTGCTTGAGCGCAACGGCTACCATGTGGACCGCGTTATTGAGCTGGACCACATCTCGGGCCAAGGAGCAACATACTACACAGCGCACCACGTGGACGATCTGTACGACTCGCTGGCCAAGTCGTCGGCCTTTGCGGCCATGGTAGCGGGCGCAGGGCCCGGCGTGGAAGCGGCGACAGTCGTTCGCCACGGCCGGCCCATCTTTCGCGAAGAGTTTCTCAAGGACGCCGGCAAGAACGGACGGGTGTTCATGTCCGACACAATGTACGTCTATGTGGCCCGGCTAGCGACATAGACACGCGCGTGCCAGGGAGGGAAGCAAATCCAAAGACAAAAGCACAGAAGTCTATTGTATCTGCTGCATGCAAAAAAAAAGAGAGAGAAGAGAGAGAAAGAAACAGCAACGCTACAGATGTGACATGCATACCCTCACATATTCCTCCTGCACCTCGCGCTCTATTATAACCGCGCCTTGGAGGCATCTGTGCGAGGGTGGGTGCCGTGCAGCTTGAGCCCCGTGATTGCCTCGAGCTGGTCCACGGGCCTCGTACGCGCGGGCCCAGGCTGAACCTTGATGGTGCGGAAGCCCTGCTTCTTGCCAAACTTGAGGTTCTCGCCAATGTCGTCGAGGAACAGAATATCGCCCGGCGCCACGCCGTCCTTCCACCCGTTGGCCACGCCGCGCGGCGTGTCCGCATGCGTCCGCGCGTACTTGTCCGTCTCGCGCAGCGCCATCTGGTACATGGCCGGCTCCGGCTTGCGCATGCCCACGTGCGCCGACGAGATGAACACGTCAAACAGCCCGCGCACCGGGTGCTCAAAGTAGTTGTCGCTGTACAGCTCGTGGCCCGGGGGGAAGACGACCGTGTTGCTTAGTGCCGCCAGCACATAGCGCCCGCTCTCGCGCAGCGCCTGCAGTGCCGGGAACATCCACGGGTCGGGGAAGTCGGACGCCTTCATCATCTCGTTGAACATGAGCTCGCCGTCGACGTCGGGCACGGCCGGCACGGCAGCCGGCAGCCTCGTTGGCCGTGCCCCTTGCTCTTCTGGTACGCGGCCGCATAAAACGCGCGCCACCGCGCCTCGTCGCGCAGATCGTGTTGAAGCCCCGGAAGAACTCGGCGTCCATGGGGATGTCGCCGCGCTCCAGCTTGTGCCAGAAGCCGTTGGGGGCCGTCTTGGAGATGGAGTGGTTGATCCATCCGGGCGGGATGCCGCGGCCGATCTCGTAGTTCGAGGATGGTCTGGAACGGCGAGACGACCTGCACGGGGGTTAGTCTATGTGTTATCTCGTCCCAGTGGCTGTCGTTCGGGCCATCACTTACACCCAATGTCAAAGAGAATCACCTTGGGCTGCTTGTGGTCTGCCATTGTGACGGACTGGTGCTGTTTCTCGACGCTGGCTGGGCTGCAGGACCAAGTCACACGGAAGAACGTGTTTCCAGGAAGCCACAAAAGAGGTTCGAGATGCACGCCCGATGCTGGGGACCCCAGACGGCCGAGTCTCGTTGTCGTCTGGGGCTGGCTCGGCCGCCGGTCGCTGGAGCGTCCGTAGCGGCCCCCTCAGTGCTAATCCACTGCAAGCGCCTTGTACCTCGGTATGCTGGGAAGGTGAGAGGCGTGGGAATGTTAGTGGCTGCTACACGGGACATGTCACGGGACAGGATGCTAATATCACGTGCTGATAACGACGCTCCGATAAGTCGTCCCCCACCAGGCCGTGTCGTGGCCGACCATGCTTTCAGTGCTAGGGCTGGCCGCCAATTTTTTTGCATGCCCACAAAAGTTGTGCGAAAAAAAAGTTGCAGCCACGCTAGAGCCATTCAACGACCAATTTCACCACTCCTGGCTGTTCGCGATCTTTTTCCCTTCTCCTCTCCAACCACCACACGACACAACACCTCTTTGCATCGTTCAATCGCAACAAGCAAGCCGCCAAAATGGTAAAAGTTGGACACTTCCGTCAGATGTCACGGTCCTTGTGTGACCGTGGGCCAGGGGTCAAAAAGAAAAGGAAAGAAAAAGGGAACAGGAAAATCGAGAAGACGCCCGACCAATTGTAGAGCCTCAAAAAAAGGATAGATATCCGATCCCGATGCACATTGGCAACCGGACAAATCCGATACACACAAAGAAAGAGGACAGTGAATAAGGGAGGGATATGAAAGAGAGTCAACGCAAGATGCTTCGGATCGGAAAGAGGAGGATTGCCAAAAATATAAAATCATCTCTGAAGCGCAAATTGCTGACTCGTGGGTTTTTCTTTCTTTCTGTATAGCCTTTCCACAAGCTCGTCAAGAACAGCGCGTACTTCAGTCGCTTCCAGACCAAGTACAAGCGTCGCCAGCAGGGCAAGACCGACTTACTACGCCCGCAAGCGCCTCATCAACCAGGCCAAGAACAAGTACAATGCGCCAAGTACCGCCTGGTCGTCCGCTTCACCAACCGCGACAATCATCATGCAGATTGTGACTTCGGAGATCACCGGCGACAAGGTCTTTGCTGCTGCCTACTCCCACGAGCTCAAGGCCTACGGCATTGAGCACGGTCTGACCAACTGGGCCGCTGCCTACGCCACCGGCCTGCTGATCGCCCCGCCGTGTGCTCAAGAAGCTCGGCCTCGAGGAGACCTTCAAGGGTGTCGAGGAGCCCGATGGCGAGTACACCCTCACCGAGGCTGCCGAGGGCGAGGACGGCGAGGAGCGCCGCCCCTTCAAGGCCTTCCTGGACGTTGGTCCTGCAGCGCACCTCCACCGGTGCCCGTGTTTTGGTGCCATGAAGGGCGCCCTCGGACGGTGGTATCCTGATCCCCCACTCCGAAAACCGTTTTCCCCCGGCTTCGACATGGAGACAAGGAGCTCGACGCCGAGGTCCTGAAGAACTACATCTACGGCGGCCACGTCGGCGAGTACATGGAGTTGCTCGAGGACGAGGACGAGGAGCGCTTCAGCAGCCAGTTCCAGCAGTACACTGACGACGAGATCTCCGCCGAGGAGCTCGAGGAGCTGTACACCAAGGCCCACGAGGCTATTCGCCGAGGACCCCTTCAAGAAGGTCGAGAAGCGATGCCCCTAAGAAGTCCAAGGCTGAGTGGAAGGCCGAGTCGCTCAAGTACAAGAAGGCGCCGCCTCACCCGCGAGGAGCGCCAGGAGCGCATCAAGGCCCGCATCGCCGAGCTTACCCAGGAGTAAGCGGTGCATGCCTAGGTCTTTTGTCGCTGCTTTCTTCTTTTTGCCTTCCCCCCAAAAAACCTTTTTGCGCGCGAGTGTGTGTGTGCCGTGCGGAACGAAAAATTTCATGTCCATTTTATGTCTCGGGTCTCTCGTCCAGTTTCACAAGGAAAAGAACGGGAAAGAGTTGGGTGTCTACAAAATTTTAAACCACGGGTATCTCGTTCTTGTAAAAAAGTTGGGGAAATCTGATACAAAAATTTCAAAATATATAAAACTAACACGCAATGAAAATATTTGATGCTGTGAGGTCCTGATTTTTTGTTTCCAGGCCGAATCAGTGGCGAAATGGTCACGTGCCATTACTAGCGGAGTGAACATCCGTCGACGTTGGCTTCTAGGCCGCACGAATAACGGCAACGCCCGTTCCACTCATGGCCTGAAAAGGAAGCTGGCGATGATCTGTGAACATCCTCTAAAATCAAGCCAAAGGTGAGAGAGGGTGGTGTCCGTAATCTCGCGGTGACGAATACTTTCTAGTACGGGAGCTGCTTCGGCGCTCCTTCCCTGTTACTCCGTAATACTGCCCTTGGGAGGCCCGGAAGACGGCAAGCCCCGAATCCGCCGGGCACGTGAAGCCACTTACACCCTGACCAAGAGCACCTGGCGCTTTTTTTGGCCATGCGCAGGCCCCGAAAATACTGCCATCACGAGCCCCGTACATATTTTGCCAACAGTGTGGGCGATGTGATGCATGTTTGCAGTCCAAGAAAAGGCCGTGCAGCCCGCTGTGGCAAAATCTGACGAACGAAAAGACGAAAGAAATACGCAAAGCAAGCGAGGCAAGGCACAACTTTTGCGCTGTTCGGTGGTGAGGAGCTGTGGGAGGCCTTCCAACTAGGGTCGCTGGATAAAGATCTCCTTTAGGTGAGTCGCTTTGTGCGCTTTTTTTGCTCTTCCCCACATATTTCAGGGTTCACTGCCTTGCTTCGGCGGTCTTGGGATGACGACAGAATCATGCTGCGCGGTGTCCTAAAAATTGGTATTTTTGATGACGATGTGCCTGAGAGATGCTATCTCCAATAGCTGGAGTTGTGTGTATGGAACATCACCGTCCAGGCCCACTGGCCTATGCGCCTGCGTGTCTGGAGATTTCGCGAGCCGAGAACCCCCGTTGTCTCTCCGAACTTTTTTATTTTGTTGGCAGGGTGTTGACCTGACCAAAAAGCCCCCAGCCATTTTTTTCCGGAAAGTAAAACACTCCTTTCCCTTTTCTGAGACAGGCCTGACAGCGTTAGTTTAGTGCTGCAGATGGCAGACTGCCAGATAATAATTGTGATGGCGCATCCTTTTTTGCCATTTTAGCTTCCATTGTCCTCTTTTCTTTCCCCCATCTCTTCTCGCTGTCCGATGGGCAGTGCTGGACGGTCTGCGCAGCTGCCAAACGGCTTTGGGAGTTCAGCAGTCAAAGTCTTAAGGTAAATCTCAGAGAGAGAGAAGGCTGCCTTTTCAAATGGACTTGGCTCTAGCCTGAAATATGACCTGATCCTCGCAGCGGTCCCATCGTCAACACCCACACCAACCCGTGCGTGTGTTTTCCCCCTTTTAAAACGGAACTGCGTAGGATGGGCCATCACCTTTTCCGGATAGTGCAGCTCTTAGATAGACACTGTTCGCCCCGAATGTGGACAGCCGGAGGAGAGCACAAACCGTCGTCACCCTCCCCTAAAAGAGGACTATGGTTCCTCGCGTGTATTTTCCTCGGCCAGCAACCCGGAGTCTTGCGGAGCGGCAGCATGACGTGGAATAGGAAATTGGGGTTCCCTCCCCTTCTTTCCTTTTGCACTCCTCTTCCCTACCTACTTGAATCCTTTACGGATGCAGATTTCGGTCCCCTCGTCCCCAACCTTGCCCGGGACCTGGACATTAATAGAAGACGAGATAGAAAGACATAAAGGAGATAAAAGAAACACGCCATGTTTTGGCTGGCTGTTTTCCTTTTTCCCGCCGAGATATAGCTTCATTTAGTAACTTACATTGGTGTGCGTTGTTTTATGCTTCTCTGTGCGCCATGAGCTGGCCGAGCCCTGCTAACAAATACCAAGAAATAGACACGACTATCGCCTCTACGGAAATACGCCGTACATCTACTGAGTAAGGAGAAATGCCTCCGAGCCGGAACGTGCCAAGTCAATCTGGGGAAACGTATTCTCGCAGTGGAGAACAGAGACAGAAAATAAGGGACGAAAAATGACGAGGCAGCGGAAGAAAAGCGTGGCAAGAGCAATGCGCTAAACGGACTCTTTCCCCGCCCCGAGATAAAAGCATACTCACACTAAAAGCAAACAAGAAAAAGAAGAAAAGAAGAAGAAGAAAAGAAGAGAAAGAAAGGAGAAGAAAAGACACAATATATCTTACAGGTGCAGTGCCAGTGCCCTTTTTGCTGCTTTCCATTCCAGCAGGCTTTCCCACGAGAGCACATGCCTGTGTTCATCACTTACTGCGGCCGTTCGGTGCCTCGATGTTGATTCATAACATCGCTTTATTTCTTGTGGTTTTCATTGCTGGGGCTGATTCTGGCTGCCTCTACTTTTGTAGTGGCCTTGGTGCTCATCAGTGATTGGGCGACGGAGCCACCCTGTTGGGTGGTTGGTGCTAGCCTTACAGAGCACTGTGGACCGTATCTTACCAGTAGGCTTTATTCATCCCCATCGCACTTGCCACCCTCCCCATCGCGCTTTCCTCGTCTTTGTCCGCATTAGCAACGCTCACCTGCGCCTTCCCTGTTAACCTGGGAAACCTACGCTTATTCAGTTGGCGGTTTCCTCTTTTCTCTGCATCGTCCCACCTATCCGCATTTCCTCTCTCTACTTTGTCGCCTCTAATTCTCTTCTGCATCGCATCCGCAGTCCTGTTCCCTCATGGTCCTCCCCATCCTATAGCGCGCTCTCAGACCGACCCTGACGGCATTGCATCACCCAGCCCTTTATCGTCACAATCCCCCCAGCGGCCTGGCGACGCAAAGCACCCCGCCAACCGCCCGCAAACGATTCGACCCAGCCCAGTGCCCTATATCGCCCATTTGTGTAATCTCTCGTCATCCCCTGCCCTTCGTTGGCTACTCCGGGTGTCTCATTACCGCTTTCTGCTTGCATTTCCTCAACCACAGACTTCGCTGGCAGACGCCCGCCTCACTGCCTGTACGAGGTCTGTCAGATTGAAAAAGCCAGACGCAAGAACGCGAAAAGGCAACAATAGGCGAACCGGCTAAAAGAAAAGGAATCAAGGCACATCTTGCCGGTCAGCACGGTCCCATCGGCAGTCCACGTCAGTTGCCAATCTGCGCCATCCCGTCCCAGGCATCCCCGGCTAAGCAACCTAGGGGTATCTTGAACCCTCTCGATCGTGATGCGGCTTGCGACTACCTGCTCGGTTCTGGCCCCAGATCGCACCACCCTACTGCTGTACTCCGTCCACTTCCTACGGCATCCACTATCCTAAGACCCCTGCGAACAGCGAGCCTCATGGTGCAGGCCACTGTGACGTCGGCTTAGGGAGCCATTTTTTCTTTTTGTCTTTTTGGTCTTTTTGTCTTTTGTCCTCCCTCTTCTCGCCCGCCTCTACCGCGCTCTCCCCGACACTGCCAATCTCGCGCGGTGTTTGGCCTCTCCTTCCAACCCTCTCTTCATCGCCCGCATTATCGTCCAGTGTAGCCTACCTTTTCCTGTCTCCTGTCTTTGCGATAGACACGTCAACCCCCTCACTGCACTCTATCGCCCCTCTGTCCTCCTCCGTCCCCAGCCAATGAACTCTACCATGGAGCATATCCACGGCATTGATGTCAGTTGGATGACCCATTGGCTCGCACAAAGGTTTGTCTCTTTCCCATAGGATCTTTGCGCAAATACCCGCATCGCGATAGTTTTTGGATATCGCTGAACCTCTTCCTTCCCCCCTCCCCTTCAATTAGACAGCAATGCTCCCAAGCCAACCAGTCGCCGGCGAAACACTCTCCAGTCGCACTCAGCACCGGTTCCGCTACCAACGACCTCTTCACCCATCGGAACCCCGCCGGCCGGATCTCCGATTTCTGGCAGCCCACGCGCCACCTCCCCTCCCGTCCCCATCCCGACTGCCCAATGCGGCCTGCCAATGCGGCTGCCGGCGGCCATCAACAGCTCTCGTCGTCCCTCCAGCATCATCCTCCGGCAGCCCCCGTGGGCGACGGCCTTCGTGGTTCTCCAACATCTCCTCCAAGTTCTCAGCAAATGCGGCATCCTCCCCACCACAAGCGACCAATGCAGCGCCAAAGCAAGCTGAGCTCTCCGTACCCCGAGCGAACCCCGCGAAGAATGCCGTCTTGCAGCACGCAGCGAAAATACGAGGGCGAGGGCCCTTACACACCCGCGCCAACCGAAATCGTCGGGCCAGGCCGGCCTCCTGCACGTCTTCCGCAGACTGTCTACGTCTGGCGGCAACACAGAGCGCCCGTCAAGGGGAACCATGGCCTGGTCGAGCGTTTGCATCCTGAACATCGATCCGAACCGTGAGAGATGCAAGCTCCAAGAACTGAATCAGGCAAAGCTGCGCCGCGTTGCCTTTTCCGTTGATGTTGAAATTGCGCCTATGCCACGGTACCTCGATCTAGAATCTGCTGCCAAAGTCTCTGGCGTTGGGCCGGTTTCCGCGACAAGACACAAAAGCGCAGATTATTGAGAAGAGCGAAGGCGATGCCCTGAAGAACGCAAAGGCAGTCTTGGCCACAGAGGATGCCAACCATCTGCCGAAGCGACCGCGCCGACCACGCCGACCGCGTCGGCGGCACCGGCCACTGTCTCCTCCAGCCCTACCACCTCGACGGCGCCAAAGGCTGGCGTCCTACTTCAGCAACCCCCGCAGTTGTCCCGGCGAAGAAGCCTGTCGCCCCGACACCAGCTACCGATGCCACCACCGGCGACGTCTCCTGCCAACAGTGCACAGCCCGCCTCTTCCGCACCGAGCGATCAACGGCCGACGCCCAAAGACACCGGGCAGACAACGCTCCGTGCTGACCCGAACCGTAAGAAGGAAAAGAAGAAGCGGAAATGCGTAAGAGGAATCGGGAAGCTGGCGCAAAGAAGGCGGAATACGGCGCCAGGGCCGAAGCCAACGGCCTGATTCCGATCGAGATCTACGCCGACAGCGACGATCTCCGACAATTGCTTCTGCGGCGAAAGAGCCCACACCGTCGACAGCACCAACCACCCCCCGGCCCCAGATCGGCCACCGGGGACCAACGAATTCCCCTTCGCATCTATCGCCCGGTGCTGTCAGCTCCGTGAAAACCCCCGATATTGAAAAAGGTTACTGAGCAGCTTTCCGACCTAGCGAACGCGGCCGAAAAATGGCGTTGTGTGTCCAAAGCTGGTTTAAAGCCTGGACCGGGTATCTGGCTGCACACCTTGGTGATGTCGTGACCCTCGGTGATTTCTTGGCGATTGTTTCCCATCCGTGAGGTGATCCTGGAGAACTGTGGTTCTCAATGACGAAAGGGCCTCCGCGTCATTTTGGAACAGGCCCTTTTGGCCGCCCGCAAACCCCAGAAAAAGCACCATCTCCGGCATATCCACCGCCACCTCCGTGGGTTGTCAAGCTTTTCTGTCAAAGCAAGAGCCCAAAGACTCCTCCGGCCAAGCCCATTCCCTTGGCGGCGGTGCTGAGTCCACAGCAAGGCGGCGTGGTCGAGCGCCTAGTCCTAAGAAACAATAAGATTGGCATCGAGGGCTGGAAGCACATCTGCCTGTTCATCCACATGTGCCACACGCTCAAGGCGTTTGACTTGTCCAATGTCGTCATTCCCGCATGTCCCTATGAACAGACACTGCCCACGCAAGCACAAACAGCAGCAACAACCACAGGCAGAAAGCCCTTTGACGTGTGCAAGCTGCTTTCGAACGATCGCCGAACGCCATTGCCGGTTGCAACGCTCGAGCTGCTAAAATTTGGCGACACAGGTCTCACTTCGGAGCAGTTGGGTTGGATTCGTCGACGGCATTCATTCCAATCCGGCACAAGCGGCTTGGCCCTTGCGCACAACGACCTGGACGAAACCCCGGCTGTGTGCAGCATGTCGCTCGGTACCTTATCAGCGGACGGTGGCAGGGGCCTGGATCTCGGGCGGCAACGATCTCCGCAACCGACTCGAAGTAATTGGCGGATTGCGGCGGCGACCAACACCGCCCTGTGGGCTCTCAGCTTGGCGATTGCAATCTCACGCCCTCCGGGCTGGCAAGCTGTTGCCAGCTACCACCTTCCCAACTTCGCTTCCTCGATTTGTCGCAGCAACCACGAGCTCTTCGAAACCCGCCCCAGTGCGACTGTGCTGCTGCGGCGCTACCTGCCGGCCATGGAGTCCGCTCAAGAGACTGCATCTCTCTGACGTGGCCATGAAACTCGGAGCAGGCCATTGCAATTTGCCACCGAGGTCCTCCCCGAGGTCAAGGAACTTGCGCACCTCAACATCCAGCAAAACCCAGAGCTTATCAAAGCTGGCCGATGCGCGCACGGAAGAGACGCCAAGAGCAGGCCTGCGCGCTGTATGCGTCCTTTTTGGCGGCCACGCGGTTATCGCAGAGCATTGTGGCTCTTGACATGCCTGTGCCCACTCCCGAGTCGACCGACATTGTGCGTGCAAGGCAAAGCAGGTGCTGGCCTACTGCCTGCGGCAATGTCGACCGCGTCACACTTGGAAACCCTGCCGCCCTTGTTGCTCTCGGCAACGCCAACTCGGTACCCCCCACGACGGGATCTTGCCCCCGACACATTCTTCCGACAGCACCTCGTCCAAGACATCGCTTTCCAAGGGCGATGCCGACTATCCGGATGTTCTCCAGCACCTCGTTGGTCACGAATGCCTTCATTGTTAGAAGAAGACGAAGATATTGGAAGCTGCGCCAGATGATGATTATGTCATTGGCGGAACAGGTGTGGCCCAGGCGCTCGAGTGCTGCCTGAAAGAAACCGTGGTCCAGAACAGGACAGATCGCCCGACAGACGAAGTTTTGTTTTCGACAGCGACAGCCTTCCTGCGCCGGGCAAGGCCAAGGACATGTCCAAGCACCTGCTCCAGAGCGCCCGCAAAATCCGGCTGCGGCTGCAGCCGGCACTGCAAAAGGCGCGGTCAGTTGTCTGCCGACGGCGACAACCAGGCCTATCGTGAGTTCCCCTCCAGCCTGAGTTCTTTTTTTCCCCTCTTTTTCTTTTCTTTTTTTTGTTCCCGTTGTCTGCCAAGTACTAACGACGCCATGCTCAACAGAGCGCCTTGCTGTTCCTCGACAATACCCTGGACGGCATCATCAAGCGTTTCGAAGACGAGTTCCCTGAGACGAGAGTGTCGACGGACAGTGGTGTTTCGCTGGCGCACCGGCGACCGAGAAACTTGGCCGGCCGCATGCATTGTCGCTCGACTCGGGCGATGCCGATGCCGATGCAATGGGGGAGGCCGAGGCCGAGGCCGAAGCCGAAGGGGACAATACCGCCGTGTTCTTGTCCGATGGCGAAGACGAGACGGACATTTTGCCGTCGCGCCTGTCGCGGTCCAACTCCATCATGTCGCTGTCTTCCAAGGGCCTTACCAACGAGGAGGGCCGCATGCTGCGCCAGGGCCACCGCTTCCGGAGTGGCTGGTTCAAGCACTACAACTTGCTTTCGGGCATTGACGAGATTAGCTCGGACCCGGCCCATAACCACGTGCTGTACGAGCTGATCAACGAGATCAACGACGCCCAACATCACGAAGAAGCTGGCGGAGAAGGGCCTCGTGCGTCTGTTCAAGGAGGACCGCGAGGAGATGCTGCAGAAACTCAAGGCACAGGACCCGGAGCACTGGGACCGGTTCATCGAGTCGCAGGAGAAGGCGCGGGCGAACCTCAAGATCGAGCTCGGCGAAGGCGCAAACGTCGGCGGCAGTGCGCTGCTGCAGGTGGACAGCAACGAGTCGGCCATTCTCGACGACTAGGGCCACGCCGGCGGTGGTCTTTGCGAATCCAATCGGCACCTGCCACCAAAGGTGGCGGTATGTTGATGTCGTTGGTGGTGGTGGTCCTGCTGTTTGTTTTGTTGGCGTGTTCTGGTGTTCTGTATGTTTGCCGTGGCCAGCGGCACCCATCCTTTTTTTTATATTGTTGCTGCGTCTTGGAAACTGGTGTGGCCAGACGACAAGTGGACGAGACTGTTAATACTGTGTCTTTTCTTCTTTCTAGTTTGCAAAGTTGGTGGTCTGCCGTTTCCTGCTGCTGTTATTTTGAAGTTTTGCATCGTTTTATCAAGCGCTTTTTTTCCTTTGGTATATCCCCTCTAACCGATTCTTTTCCTTTCAATAAGTCCAGTTATTGCCCTGCAGTCGTTTCCAATGTTGCTTGCTTGAGGCTTCGTATCCGCCATAACGCCCTACCCTTTTTTTATATTCGTTTTCATGCCATTCTTTTTAGAGAACTAGATCATGGTCAGATTCAGAATGTCCCAGGAGGGGTAATATGTAGGGGAGACTAGAGACACAAAGACAGGACGATGCCTTGATAAGACAGAGGGACAGAAAGACAAGGGCGGATAGACCGTGGTCTAGTATGAGTTGCTCACGCCCTTGCCCCGAAACAAAGAAAAATGTAAGCTTTAACGGTTTTTTTTTTGTTACTTGCGAAGGTCCAATACTTTATTATGCGTCTTGCTGTGCACAGGCCTTGTTCTATTCCTCTGCCTTGGGCTGCTTCGTCGACGAGGAGTAGATGCGAGTCCGTGGCCAGTCTCTGCGTTATTTGGAATCATGTCTTGTCAGGTGAAACGCATCGACGGCGTGTTCGCGCTTCGCGTCTCGCGTTTCTGGCACAAAGAGACATCTCGGGTGCAAAAAGTCGCGGGTGAGCAGAAGCAATCAGCATGAAAAAATAAAAAGAAAAAGAAAAAAGAAACGAACTCCATATAGAAAGGCTTCCTGCCCGAGACATCCGGACTGCACCTGAGAAAAAGTGGCCTGCCACCGCTCGCTCATCATGTTTCGTTGCGCGGAGGTTCGGATTCAGGTTCGCGTTTGGCTGAGCCGCGCCAGAAGCTGAACTAACAAATTTAAAGAAGAGGAGGAGGACAAATTGTATAAACGAGGTAAAGAGACGAGTTGGAAGCGTGTGCATTCAAGTCCTCGATCTTACCCAAGCCGTCCATCGGAGGCTCGGAGCGTGGCTGCACGAGGTTTTTTATGGGGCCAGCCAGTCTTGTCAAAGGGCTGAAACGGGCCTGTGCAAAGAATCGAAGATGAACATGAGGCAAAAGGACAATAACAAGAAACCGGCAACAACAAAGAAAACTGGACAAGAGCATCCGGCGTGGGCACATTCCTGGCATTCGGGCAGGGAGGAAGAAGCAAAGGAGAAGAGGGGAAGGGTTCCGGTCGAGGCGGTATACGGAGTGCATTGCGAGTGAGACATGGGAATAGACAACTTGGGCCTGCAACCCCCGTGAAAGGTGGCCAAGCAATGGATATGCATTTTCTCATCTGCTCTGCCGACTCTGCTCTTTCCTTGTCCGGCAGTGGTCAGGGTCTCGGAGAAAGGAAGGAGGGCGGGAGGAAAAGTGGGTCTTCCGCGCACTCCGCCAACCGGACCACGTACAACAGCATGCGGCATACCGGCCGGGCACCGGCACCGGAAGGGGAAGGTGCGGGGTGGCTGCATTTGAGACTGGATCTGAAAGGCTTTGGGCCAGCTGGCTCCGGGACAAAGCCCTCTATCGGACACCGCTTTGGACCCATGCTGTCTTTGAGAACAAAATGGAGAGCGGCCATTTCTCTCAGCAGTGCATTGGGGACCGTGAAGCAAAAAGAAGGGCAGACTCGCTTCTCCACTTCTCTATTCCCCGGATTTCATCTGCCTTTTCTCGTTTCTCCCGGTCTCGGTCCTCACTGCCTTGTATTCTTCTTCTATTTGCAGGCCTTCCACTGCCGTAATAATGCGGTTTCATATCGACAGAGTGCTAAGCTTGGGGTCAATAAATCCGTATTCCTCCGTCCCAGGGAATGGCCAATATGGACTCGCAATGCGCAACGGCACGCTGTCAATGCAAAGGCACATAATTACGGCCATGTGGCCACTCCCATTCACCATGATGCACATCTTGATTGACGGCAGGGTTTGATGACAGCCAAGGATGGGCGAGCAGAGGTGGAAACCGTCTTCTCATCCATCGCCCTGTTTTCTTTCGTTCGTTCTTTCTTCTTCTTCTTTTTTCTTCCTTCTTTTGCTGGCCTTTCGTGTATGTTTTGAAGATCTTCAACTCGTTGGATTGCCGTCTGACCTGCATTTTTGTTTTGCAATTGTATTTTTAGCCATATTGCTTTCTTCCCATCCCCGTCATGACGCCCCTTGTCGTTGACTCGACAAAGTCCATACGACCCGGTGCACGGCGTTTCAATAAACGGTTCTATTTGTTGTGTCATTTTTCTTTTCCGTCTCGGGGCAAAACGTTTAATATGGCCCAGTCAGACATGGCGGTGAAAGGTGAGGCTATTCCACATCGTTTGTCAATTACTAGAAATGTGAAAGGCTGCTTTTTGGTAAAATGCCATGCACGATGCTCTGACTGCTACTTTGGCCATTCAATTATTCATACCCCTACTGCCCACCAGTCAAAACAGCCTAATGGCCTCTGTGGCAGGCCTCAAATTTGGCACTGCCTGGATGTGCATCACGGATGGGTGTGGCACGTTCTGGGCATCACACGCCCTCTTCTCGATCTCCTCCTCTTTTCATTTGTCCCTCACAGTCGGCGGCCAATCTGACAACTGGCCCAATAATATGCGAGTTACAATGCTTCAATTTGATCACCTTCTTCTTTTTCGTACATTTTCGTGCATTTTTTCGTGCGTTTTCGTGTCTTTGCCACACCCTATCCAGCCAGCATCTCGGACTCTACTCCCTGCCATTCATCATCCAAACAGTCCGGGGTCACACCTTTCTTATTTCTTGATTCATCGCACACGGCACACGCAGCTGGCGCAAAGGCTGTGTTCTTTGTTCTTCTTCTTCTCTCGAAAGACCTGCGAAACCAGCCCCCAATCCTTCCCGCACACCCGTTGCCCACAGCCAAGCACTGCCGGCACTCGCCAGGGGCACATGGGCGCATTCTTGCATGATTTTGACGGCTCGCCAGCATGTAATACTTGCGTGCTCTCGCCCTCCTGAGCGCCTCCTGTGTTAATTTAAAAATAAGAGCAGGGGGTTGAATTGATGTGCTTTATGGGGTTTCATTGGTTCGCAGACCCTTATCCCCCCTGTTCCCTTTGGCTCTCTTGTCCCAGGTTGCTGGTTCCAGGCCGCGGGCCCTGTCGATTCTGGAGTGTTTTAGGCCTCGACAGTGGAGAGAGCGGGAAGCATCTCGAGAAAGAGTAAAAGTGGTGGCGAGCCAGGGTCCGAGCACCGACATCCTTCAGCCTTTTTCTACAAGTACAGAGTATGTAAGATACATGTATGTAGGCAAATCACCGCCAGAGAAAGCTTTACTGTAAACATTGTAACACTACATTACACCGTCTTCAGGTCCGGTGGAACGCTATGGGGGGAACTTGCCGCCCACCAACCTCACACATTTTAAGTTCAAAACGATGTCAGCGTGTAAAAAGAGGCAGAAACGGGCCTCAGTGGTCGTTTCTGTCGGAACAGAAGGCATGAAATCCGTGGTCCGCGGTTTACAGTAGAGACTTTAGCCTTTACTACGTTTCTCATCACAAGCTGCATCTCATGGATCAGCGATAAACATCTCGAAAGGAAAAATGAATGAGGCAGGGGCAATGCACGCCGCACTGTTCCTTTCTGTGCCGAGATATCACCAGCCTCGAACTTGAGCACTGCCCCCGAATTGTCTTATTTGGCACAATCTAAAAGAGACAACAAGGACACAATAAGTGGGCAGGAAAAGAGACGGATAGAAGGGGTGAATGCGATGGGAGTGGCAAGCGAGCTGCGAGAGACAATCGGTCCATGCCTTTTTGTATATGTGAAAGTCAGCCATCCATGTCGAGACGTTGCATGCATACCCGCTCCTCGCAAGCCTCTTTTTTTGTTCACACTCTTCTGTTCTTTTATCCTTTCCGTCGTCAGATGATTCGTTATCTATCGGTTGCTGTTTGTTCAGACGACACCCCCTCCTCGTTCTCGGCCAGACCCATTCTGCAAACCCGCAAAAGAACAAGACCAGGATTTACATGTAAAACAGATCCTCCTCCCCCCCCCTTCCCCCTGTCGTCCCTCTTCCCTCAGCCATCATCCCTCCCTCTCCTCTGATCAGACGTCTTGTTTGTATCTTACGCCCAACTTTCCACCCGTGTCACTTTACTGGGGCCGCCTTCTGCCTTTTTCTTCGGGTCAGACAGGTGAAAATCATAAACAGGACATTCTCCAATACCATCTTGTCCTTGTTACCTTTCTTTCTCATTTTGTCCTCAAACTGAAAGCACTTTTTTCATTTCTTCCGTCTGTCAGAATTCTCAGTCACCCATAATATCGACCAAACAACGCAGGAAAAGCATACCGCACGACAGATCGGACACCCTCACATACTTCCCCATCTTCACGATGGATGTTATTAGCCCGCCCCGTGACCACGAAGGCCAGGCATACAAATATGCGTGGGACGAGCAGGGCGAGGTAACAAATATTCAAAGGTGCGTTTTTTTCCCTCCTTCACAGCCTGGACTCGAGTTTCATTGCCCAGCTGCCTAACACCAACACCCAAAGCAGAGTCGACAGCAAACCCCGGCCAACCAAGACACGGCAAACCAGACAAACACGGCAGACCGTCCAGTGGCCCTTTCAGAGCATCTCGATCGACGATAGCTCCCTTCCGCCAATCCCAGAACCGCCATCCACGGCCGACCCAGACGACGTCATCCTGCCGTACCGGCCAGCAACATGGCAGCCGCGCAAGGGGCGCTTCGAGGATATGGAGGCATGGATGGCGACGACGACGACGACAGCAGCACAGTCGCTGGAGGCGAGACAGAAAAGGGCGGTATCCGGCGCTCCCTCATTCCCGATTATGTGATCAACTACCTGCGCGGCGAGACACCAGAGACGCTGGCACAGCGCAAGATGATACAACAGGAACAGCTACGACTGCAGGCGGAGGTAGAAACCACCGAGAACGAGGCCCGTCTGCGCGGCGGTGGGAGCCTCACCAGCCAGCACGATGTCCAGCCAATGCCGAGTCCAGGCTACCGGAGGTCGGACGAGCCCATCTTGCGACTAAACTACCCCGAGAAGCGGGTAAGCTATGGCACAAAAAGCGGAGGTCAACGGAGGCGGCGGCGAGGCGTTGTTTCCCACGGCTGGCGGGCAGGTGTTGCTCTGCACGGCTTCTTGGCCCTCGTCATATTTGTCGTCGGAGTGGTCAGCCTCGCCGTGGCTGTGACCTTGCAAAAACGTAACGATGGCAGCAGCTCCGTGGACAAGGGCATGCCTATGGCTGTCATCTTCTCGTCTGACGGCAGCTCTGATGCCACGTCATGTTCCGCAGCACGATCTGTTGCTTGGGTCCTTCGTGCCGTGCTGGCCTTGTTCACGATGGCCCTTCTCGCCGGCGCGCAGTACGTCTTCCAGGTGCTCAGCAGCCCGACGCGGGCCGAACTCGACGCAGCACATCTGTCACGTCAGTGGCTGGACATTGGCGTGCCTTTCTTTACGCAACGTTATGTTTCTCTTGCGCAACCGGAAGAGCGCAGTGGACGGCGACGGAGGCGGCGCGCGGTTTCGTTCGGTGCTTGCTCTTCTCGTCATCGTTGCTGCTGTCGCATCGTCTGTGCTGTATGGCGCTCTCGTCAATATATCCCTAGTTGCGCCTCTGTCAACTACATCAACGGCCCCGGAGTACAATGTTCTTCTCGTGACACCCGACTTCTTGGAGGGTGCTCCATTCAGTAACAGTTCATCCAACAACGCTGGCGGCCTCGACCGGGTGACCATTCTCCAGTTGCAGCAGCTGGCAGCCAACTCAGAGCAACCGACGCTGACGAACCTGACAGCTGCCGCGTGCCTTCAGGCACAGGCTTCATCAGCGGCATCAACGGCGCTGGCGAGCGAGCTCACACTTTTCCAGATCGACGACGACGACAGCAGCAACAGCAACAGCAGAAGTGGCAAGTTCAGTGCAATTTTGGTCGTACTCACTGACGCAGCAGTCACAGCCCTCCAGGCCACCAACAGCTCGGTGGTGGAAACGCCCCGGCCGGCTCTGCGATTGTCGCTGCAGCCAGCCAAAACATCGACAGTGCAAACACGGGCAGCAGCAATTCCGTTTTTGAGATCACCAAAGACGGCAGCAACAACGAGCAGTCAACATTTGTTGTCAACGAGAGCGATGTCGCATTTTGTCTTTTCCAAGAAACGGCGGCTGATGCAACCACTGCAGACTCGGACGATGGCACAGCTGCCAGCACCTGCAATGTCACCCTCAACACGACTCTTCTCAGTGCTGTCGTTGGCTTGAACCTGGTGACTGTCCTATGCTTCGGCTTTGTTCTGCTGCCGCGCAAGGCAAACCGCCATTTCCGGCATGCACCTCTCATCACGCTCGGCGATGCAGTGGCCTCGTTTCTGCGCGATCCAGACTTTGACAACGCGGGGCGCATGTTTGCTGTCAAAAAGAGATGTCGTCCAGCACGGGGTGTGGAATTCCATGGTGCAAGCGCCCCGTCTTCCCGGTTATGGCACCGGTGGTGTGCGCCATTCGACACAGTCGGACAAGTCCGGCCAGTCCGCGCAACTCCCAGAGAACATTATGCAGCCCATGTTTCTTTCGGCAGTCTCTGCATCTGACAATCAGATGAACGACCGCAACACCAATACCGATCAAGGCAGCAGCTATTTCTGGTTCCGTTCCATCTCCCTACTGCGCTGGCTCGCCGGCTCTGTGGCCTGGCTGGTTCTCGCAGGGCTTTCACTGGCAGCTCTGGTTGACGTCGTGTCGAGCAGCAACAGCCTCGGCGCGTTTGGCCAGATTTCTCCGCTTGAGAGGGCCGTGTACGGGTCGTTTGCGGCGTCGTCTTCACCCTCGTCGTCGTTTTCGGCTTCGTGGATATCAACTGCATCCTGGCCAGCCTGCCTCAACTGGGCGTAGCTGTCCTGTATCTTCTGTCCGATGCGCACCTATCGGCATACTTTCTTTCGCACGAGTCGTCTCTGTACGCGGCCGCCCACCAGCACCACCGCAACGAGCAGCTGCAGCAGCACTGCCGGCGCCCTCTTCGTGTGTCTTCTCGGCCCCGCGGACACCAGACGACATCGCTGTACCTGACGCTGCCGCAGTTGTGGAGCTGGACTCTGCTCACCCTCTTCTCGGGGCTCGTGTTTGTCCTCGGCCAGAGTGTCGTCGTACAGGGCATCCAAGCGCCAGCAGACGCGGCCGCCCACCCACAGCTCGTGCTACTGGGCTTTAGCGGTGTTGGCCTCGTCGTCTTGCTGGCGTTATTCGTGGCACTGGCTGCGGTGGTGCTTGTCTTGTCTGCCCGTCGCACACCGCCGCCGAATGCCTCGCTCGGCAGCAACCCACTGACGCTCCCGGGCGGCTCGTGCAGCGCAGTTATCAGCGGTCGCTGCCACCCGATGCCCGAGGAGATGGCGGCAGAGATGACGGGCAACAGCAACGGCAGCACTGGCGGACCGCTGCCGCTTTGGCTGCGGCCTCTGGCTTGGGGCCCTGTGCCGTCGTACCATCATCCTTATCAGGGGTACAACCGGCGGCGCGAGCTGATGCGTGAGGGCACGCTGGCCAGCGGCGGTGTGGCCGTCGAAGACGATGGCGAGGAGGACAATATTGGCGCAATTGTCGGCCACTGCACATATTCGAGCGGGCCTCTTGACCCTCTTGATATTGCACGGAGCTATGCATGAAGACTGGTTGAGAGGATGGACACAAGGAAAGGAGAGCAATCAAAAAAGGGGAGAGGAAAAGGGGAGGGCTGCACATCGCTCCTTCTGTTTTCATTAATGAGCCACGTAATGTAATATTTTAATGTTTGGTAAACCGGGAAGGAAGGAACGAGGAGGCTTTGGGTCTTTGGGGCATTTTCATCGGCGGCAGGAACCACCATCGGCGCATGGCGAGGAAGGAAGGACCGGCTGGAACTTGCTGAAACCAGATACCCATCACATAACTGCATAGAATGCATAGATTGCACTCAAGATATTTCATTCTTCACTCATTATATTCAAAGCTTGCTGCCAGACCAACGAAATGAGGCGCTTTAGCCCTCAACTTACGAGTGCCATCTCTTCCACGTCTTGCCCCTGTCACGATGTGGCGCACAAGTAAACAAGACGAGCGATTACTGCGGAGTACAGAATAAGGAGGTTTGAATTACAGGTTCAGCCCAACGAAGCAGCGGAGGACTTTCTACGATAGACGCGGCTGTCTGGCGCACTATCACTGCGTCTTAGGCTGCATAAGCGCCCGGGGAAATCTGGTGAATCTGGTAAATCTGGAGAGCCATCTCCACTGGGCGATATCGCGACCATTGCCTACCTTGGCTGCTGCACCAACACGAAGCAGGCAATGATTTGCTCACATCTTGGCTATTTCTGGAAGCAAGAGAGCTGATATCGAGGGGGGAACGGAGAAGTCATTTACGCAAATGCTAGGGGAAAGCATAGAGACGGACAATGATTAAAATAACAGAACACAAGAAACAGATGATGGGAATGGCGGACGGCATTCTCGATCAGCCCGGCGTAATCAAAAATTGCCCACATTGTTTGCGCGGCTGCCGTGCCTTTTTCCTTTTGGGACGCTTTACAAAAGTACCGCTTGCATCATTTCTTTTGTCTTTTCGTAGAATGCGCTCTGATGGACGTCCTGCCAGCATCATAGGGGCGTCGGTGCCTTGATACTTTGGCAGCTGGCGGTGGTATGCTTGATTAAAAGATCTAGAAGAGTAACGTGATGCTGAGCCATTATGGCTTCATCTTCGACGCATCTTCCATCTCATAGACGTTGCAAATCGCGGGTCCCGGCCGATGCCATTCGTCAAGACTTGCGAGCTGCTTCACGCCGCGATCGAACGACAGCTAGGGATATCAACACCAAAAAATGATACAGCACAAGTACTTGTATTTGTACGTCATGCACTGTGAGAGCATCCAGGAGATATCCGGAGATGGGGCCAGGAACTACAAGTACATGCATGTGGCTACAAAGGCGCACGCCCCTAGCTGTGACAGGTACTTTGGTCTTTCTTTCTTTTATGTTTGCCGCCGAGCCAACTCCGAAGAAGCAGAAGCCAGCAGCCCGGAAACCAAGGCAGCCACACATCTAGCGACAAGTTCAGCCACCGGTTTCCGTTGGCGTCCGATCACCTCCATAGCATTTCTGTTTATCGAGGTGAGAGGTTCACTAGGCCGTGGAAAGTCCCTGGTGCCAGAGGCTCCCAGAAGAAGAAAAGGCGACAAAAACAGGGTGCATCGTGGCGTGCACCGTTTCGTGAGAGACGTCTTGTCAAGAAGATCCAGATGCCGGATCAGGTCGGAAGCCGTGGCATTTTATCACATCATGATAAGATGTCCAGTCAGAATGGAGACACAAAACTCCGTACCGAGCACTCCGCAGAAAACCTGATTTAATGCAACCACTCTTTTCTGCCTTTCAAATCGCTTCAGGATTGCAGACCATGGCTTCCATTTCAATGCTCTGTGGTTTGTTTTGTGTCACCAGTACGGCGTCGGCTCTTTCACCTCCATCTTCTTCTCCAGTCTCAGATCATCCTGCCCACAACAGAGCCGAGAGAGTTGTCTTTGTGGCGGAAATCCGCCACCAGGCCAAGAAAAAAGCCTACTTTCTTTTTGGTCGCTTTTCGCCTTCTGTCTTGTCTCCTTACAGCGTGCTTTTGTAGTCTGTCAAACCCAAGAAGGGGCGGGATGCCTTTTTGCCTTCAGCGGAAGGCACGGAGTCTATGGAAAGGACCGTTATTATGGGGATTTGCGGGTGGCCTCTGGCCTCTCAGCTCTCCACTCTCCCGCGGACAACCGCGATTCTTTCAGCTGGACCAAGTTCTGCGTGTGTGGTCTTTATCTTTTCCATGTATGGCAGAAGCCTTGTTCTTAATCGAGATGAAGCCGCACAGTTTCTTTTTTGTACAATAAAACACATCATGCGGCGAGAGCGGCTTTAGAAACTCTCGTATATCCTGTTGCTGTGCTGCGTCAAGGGACGAAGAATGCAAGACGGACTTGACGTTTCGACATATTTGAATCTTCCAGTCGTTCGGTACGCCCGGAAATACAGTCCACGAATCATGGTGGGGACAGTGCGGTTTCAAATGTTTTTATGTAAGATTCTTTATCGTGTTGGGTAAATATGATTTTTTTCATCTAAAACTCATACAAATTTACATAGTCTTAATCTTATAACTGTGAATTTCCTGGCCAGTAAAAGGCAATATGATTCGAAAAACTCGGTCTAATTATTGCAGATATAAGTGTAAGGACGGGCACAATATCCACAACTGTTTACTTTGCCACGCCACAATGCGCAGTGTCTTGGCAGTTGTGGACTCGTCCCAGAAAAAAATAAGGGCCTCCATCCTTTAAGCATCGTACGAAGATGAAAGAGGAGTTATTTTGAGGCGGCAAAATTGCCCCAATGGCCTCTTCTATGAAGCCACAATGCACTTGATGCATCTCGGCATGCCTGGCAGCCGTTGTTGCGCATTGCAAGTATGACGCAATAAGGCTTGTAGGGCTATGAAAAAGGGGTCCAGAAACATGTAAACAAAAAGGAGAAGGCAAAGTAAATAGCTTGACCTGCGCAACGAAAAAGAGAATTAAACCCAAAAGAGAAATAAAGACCCTGCGCCGCCGTTCATTTATTTGCCAATCCCGGCATTAGTGAGGATACAAATAAACAATACTGTTGACATAGGAGAAGAAAAAAAAGACAATACACAACTGTGTAATGAAAACTCGTCCACGTCACTGAGACTGACAATGCAAAGCCACGATATTAAGAAGTAATAGCAACAGAAAACTAGACAGCATGCGGGCAGCAAGTGGGCAGCAAAGCGTCAGAGCAATGCAGGCCTTTCGGCTGAGGTTCACTGGGTGCTCGGCCAGTCCGGTCTTGTTCAGTTCTGGCCCATGACCTTTGCACCAGCTGAAAATAGACCGTGGCGGCCCCCTCACGAGCATATGGGCACCCTACATCTACACAGGGTACTCCACCCAGCAGCGGCGTCGCCGCCGCCACTCGCTGATAGGCGGGACGATGTGCCATCGACGTCGGCTGCGTATCCCTGGGCGTTTAGTGCTCAAAGTGCTCTGGTGACAGCGTTGTCGACAGCGACGGAAGCAAGGGGCAAGAGGCAGGAACAGCGCCACTCGCTGGACCTTCTCCTCTTCTACAGGAGAAAGAGGAGGAGGCAGCCGCACCGGCGCCAGAGACCGCGCCTGCCTCCGGTGCAGCGCCGTTGCTCGCATCACCGCGCCGCCGCACCTCTGGCGCGCGCGAAGGCTGCCCCAACAGCCAGACCGTCTTGGATGTACCTTTTCTTAGCGTGGTACATTGAAAGATAGACCCCCCTCCCCCTCCTCTCTCCCCTCCTCTTTCCCCTCCCTTCGGCAAACGCTTGGCTCGCTCAGTGCAGTCTCCTCCCCGTGATGTTGTATGACCTGTCTGGAGAAACGAAGGGCCGGCCGCAGTGTCTACTGGGTATCTGCGGTATATTTGATGAAGAGGCGTGGCACGTCCCGTGATAAAATAGATTGCGGCTTGCTCTACGACACTTCACGATAGTGCAACGATTGGAAGAAACAAGCAGAGACATCTATCTAGGGAGAGGAAACAAAAACCACCAATCTTGCTGGGATTATCCTCTCTCACTTTATCGGCTATCTGTATCCCCCTGTTCAAATGATAGGAGCAGCATCTAGATCGTGATGGACTGCGAGTGTTGGTTGCGTTGGCGGCCCCGGGCCAATGCCTTGCCGCGACTGCATCACATCCAACAGTCTCGAGAAATTGCGTGATCGTTCTCTTATTCTCCTCTTATGTCCACGTGAGGCGATGCACCTCGTGAAGCGGCTCCTCCTCGGTCTCGAAAGAATGGTCAGTGAAGCATACGAGTCTGCCCACTGCTGCATCTGCCCAGCACAGACACCTACCGCCGACACTCAACTGTGCGTGGCTTGCGATAAGGGGCGTCTGGTGCGTGGATCTGCCTTTGGTTTTGCGGCGGCTATCTCTCAACCTTGATGATATTCCGCTCTTCGCCACTGTCCACAGGACACATAAAAAAGGGAAAAAAAACCTACACCCTCCCTGCCTTCGTAGTGGTGGCTCGCCCAGACGACCAATCACTCTCCCCACGACCCCTTCGATGACCTATTTAGAGTTGTATTATCGATAACGGACTGTGATCCTAAGCGAGCAAAGTGTGCGAAAAGGTGTCTAGTTTGCATTTGTTTTGATTCTTCGCCGCAGCGGAGACCTCTGGAGCAGCCTTGCAAGGCCTCGCACAGGCGGCAAAGAAGAGATGATTCGGATCCCGTGGTCGTCGGATGGGTGGCCGCGACTATGTTTTCTCTGGCAAGTTCGGTTTCCTTTTTCTTTTTTCTTTCTATGTACCGGTCTATATTCCACCAGCTTGGACCCTGCCAAAAACTAGTATTGCCTTTGACATTTTCCTTCTTTATTTTCTTTTTCCCTTTTATTCTTCTTCTCTCCCTTATCCCTTGTACCAACAGACTCGCCTAAATCCTTTGCTCGGGAGGGTTCTCACCACTTCCTCGGGTCAACCGTAGGACAAAAGCCCCTCCCCATTTGCCGTTGACGTTTCCCGGAAGGGCTTTTTTTTAAGTTTTTTTTCTTCCTTTCTCGTGCTCTTTATCCCTTGGGGAACTCTGATGTTGGTTGTGCTGCTCCGGGTTCCCTGCCGAGCTTATTGATTGGGTGAACCAAAGGCCTGGGCGAGAACCCGACAAATGGTTTCGCACAGAGCCAAGGACGGCATGTTGGTGTTGGATGTTGAGTGCTTGAGGCGACGAGCCAATGAAGGGGCTACAAGAAAGAGGAGAAGTGGCCGCTGTGTCCTCTCCTCCAAATGGTGACCAAAAGAGCAAATAATATTGTAAGAGCAAATAGCAGCGCTGAGACTGGTGTCACGCGTTTGCATGGGTTCAAGTGCCGGCATGCTGCAGGGGCCACATGCACCGTGCGCTGCAGGAACCGAGGATCACCTTCTTGGTGTATTTTGGCCAGCAAAACTCATTCACTCGTCAATGAGAGGACCGGCAATGATGCTCGCAGGTCCAGACAGTGAAGAAAGAAGAAGAGAAAAGAGGATGGCGCATGAGCGACTATTCAACTTAAAGAGGCAATTGACCGGGAACAAGAAATAATCATTGTCGTTTTCAGCCGTGCATTTTTTCTTTCTTTTTTCTCTCTTTTTCTCTCTTCTCTCTTTTCTTTTTCGCGCAAAGCATGTCTCGCTTGCGATGGGAAATAAGAGCAGCTGTTGAGCACTGAAGAAAAAAGAAGGCAGTTCTTCCCGAGCGGCGAAGCCTCCGTACCTACAACAAAGAAAATGCGACAACAAAAAAAAGGCTGGTGCTTCACAGATGGGGACAGCCTGTGAAAACTGGGGCGGCACTAGTGCCGATCCGAGGATAGCAGGGTAGGCTGAAGAACAGGTGAAGAGAAGGGGAGAAAAAGAGAGCGAGAGCTACTCTCGCCAATCACAGGCGCAGACGAGACCACAGAGTCGTATCGAGCACAAAGGTGAGAGAACGAAAAAGAGCTCTTTCCTAGAACAGTGTAAGTGAGGGGACCCGCTCTTTCCTTGTGGGACCGCGACGAACTGAACTTTCTTTGTTGCTCCTCCGCAAGCTCACAAGTATCGCCGTCATACTGCGCCAGTACAAAGAGTACATCAAGTGGACCGTACGAGTCGATCGTTTGCTGCTTGTTCCGCACCTTGGAGAGTAGATAAAGCATTTAGTCGCTTTCTCCGACACACGTAAAAGCAAGGCCCAGAGAACAAAGAAAAGAGAGAGAAAAGAGAAATGGGAAGAGAAAAGAGAAAAGAAAGGAGAGAGAAAATGGCTGCTCGTCGGTTCTGGCCCAAAGTGGCCCTCAAGGCGCCATCCCCTCCTTGTAGTGCTGCTGTACTCGTACGGGTAAAAATAGGCGAGACGCAACACCATGGAGACTTTGTGCCTTGCATATGCACACCCACAAAATAAGACACAGGCGCTGCCCTTCCAGCGGTCTTTCTCTTTCTAGACAGAACAGATGTACTAAACGGCAATTGCCTGGCGAGTCTGGCTCGCTGGCCAGTCTCGACAGCACAAATCCCCACTGTAACCGACGCAAACCCGCTGCAGAACAGGCCCACATCGGGCGCATCTCCCGTGGCCCGGCCTCTTCTTTTACACGTACTCGCTACGATTAGCATGGCAGTGATGTGCCGCCATATTGTCAAAGCGCGGATCCATAAAAAGTGAAGAGAAATGGCTCTTGGGGATTGGGGGGGGGGGGGGGGTAGGCGGTACCGTACCATTCTCTGAAGGCGGAAAGGCAGACTGGCATTGCCAAAATGTTCTCAGAGAATGGGTCGGCTGCCAGACTGAAAGGGTAAAGAATTCACATGTTCAGCCGGCGCAAGTCGCAGGCCACAATGTATCCGCAACAGACATTGCCTCGAGGATGAGATAAGACTCACGTCGGATCGCTAGTCATTCATGTTGGGATCTTCCAAGCACTGGGTTGGGAATTTGCCCGGCCCTGGCCCACCTTTTTCTTTCTTACCCACCCTCCCCTCCTCCCATCCGCTTTCTCTCCTTCCTCTTTCGCTTCCATATCCTCGGCATTGAAGACGCATTGAGACAAAAGTGGCAAGATGCACCTCAATGGCGAGAATTTGCCCTCAACAAATCCAGTTGCACCCATTTCCAGCTCAATGTTAATGTAATGGCCTTTATGTCTAACGTGAAAAAGAAGATAGGTGGGAAATGTGCTGTAGATTCATGTACAATCCCCTGGAACTGAGTAAAGAACATGTCAAACGAGGCTTCAAAACGTGGCAGGCGGCAAGGGTAACCTACACGGATGTGAGTAAGTTGGCATCTTGAGCAACATGTACGTCTAAAAAAAGCACAGATGTAAACAAAACTGTAGGCTGGAGATAGAAAACATTAAAGACAATAATATTAAAATATTGAAAATTAGCAGAATTGTTAGCAGATAGGCGCATTGTTTGGCCATATCTGAAACTCCAAAAACTCCAGACGAACGCCGTCGGTAATAAAAATTACAAAATAAGACAAGAAAGAAAGCAAAAGATAGCCCTCTCTGGTTCCAGGTGCTTCTAGCCCACCCCGAAAAATAGCCCGCCAAACACCAAACGAAGAAATAAAAGTTTTCCGGGTATCCCAAGGTAGTCCCACTCACGATATCACGACCGAAATACACCCAAGGGCTTCTGTGGTCTTGAGAAGAGGTGGATAAAAAGACACAACTCAACAAAAGGAGCAAAAAAGAACAAAAAAGAAAAAATATGGACTCGAGCTCCAGCTAATCCTCAAAAACGTAGGAGAGGGGAGGGCGTTTTCGAGCCATTATTTTAAATATAAACGACGAGACCCATCTATTCAACCCATTTACATGGGAGGATAGCCAGGTCCTGGCGGAGGCGGAGGCGGTTGGCGGCATACCCTGAGGGGGCATGTTACCTTGAGAAGGCATGTTTTCCCTGGGTGGCATGTTTCCCTGGGGTGGCATGTTGCCCTGAGGAGGCATGTCAAAGTTGGGAGGGGCCTGGTTGAACATCGAGGGGTCCATCTGCTGCTGGCCGGGCACCATGGGGACGAGAGGCCTGTCCAGCGATGGCCATCGGAGGGCCGGCCATGGGGGGGCCGCCGTACACGCTTTGGTAGGGAATAGGGCCGACGGGGATTCCTGAGCGAGCAACCTGCATGCGGAGGAAAAGCATGTGGTTATGCATGGCGCTCTGATTCGACTTGGACAGCTCAAGCTCGGCCCGGACGCTGCTAAGCTGCTGCTCGAGATCCCGGATGCGCTGGTCCTTGCGCTCGCGGTAGGCCCGTTGCGAGGCACGGTTCTGGGCACGCCGGCGAGAGAGGACGGCAGGCGGCGCGTTCTTATACCGGTTCTCGCGCTTCCGCTTGGCGGGCGCCTTGACAGGGGCAGCCGCAGCGGGTGCCGCACCATTGGCGTCAGCAGCCGAGCCAGCAGCAGCACCAGCCGCGTTGGCATCGAGAGTAGCCAACTCGACAGCCGGCGAAACCATGGAAAGGGGAGACATTCCTCCTTGATCTCAACATGGCCATCCGTGTGGCTGACAGCTGTTGCCGACGAGGCCAGAGACGAGATGGAGCCCTGGTTGGTGCGGCCATGCGAGGACGGCAGCTGCGTCTGCATCATTGGAGGCGAGCTAAAGTGCTGGTTCAGGGCCATACCGGCCATGTCGCTCTGGGGGCTGATACCCTCGCCTTCAGGGCTCGGGTAGTGATCCGCGCCCTGGAAAGAGAGCGGCACGGAAAAGTTCACGGGGAAAGTGTGCTGCATGTACTAGGAGGATTCCATGTTAATATCACCCATGGAGGAAGCTAACGGTCTCTCGCAAAGGCAGGAAAACCACTTACGGGTGAGGTGCTGGCAGAAGACGACGAAAGGTTCGACGCCAGGGGGTCGTTGACAAAGGCGTCCGCGTCGAATGGGGCAAAGGCGAACGTGTCGTCGTTCGGCGACGCCATCTGATCAAACATGCCGTTGGTGGGATCCATGCCGTGGTCCATGTTGAAGATAGGGTCGGTGGACGGTGACGAGAGCATGCGGGTAGTCTGTGGGGAGAAAGGGCAGAAAGGATACAAGAATAGAAGATGCTTCCTGATCTTGTATCGATATGGCCGGGATGCGAGGGGAGGGGGATGGGAAAGGAAGCGAAGATTATGTTATGTGAAGGTTTGAAGATATGTGTTGGGAAGGAGGATGGGAGAAAGCTGATGGGCGAGAACTTATATATGTTTGGTCCTGTCCGTTTGGTAGCTCTTTCCTGCCTTTCCGCTCTAGAGCCATATACTCAGTAGGGCAAGTGCAGGGTAGGATTGACCTGGCGTAGATCTTAAGAGCAAAGGTAGAGGGGTGTTGGTGCGAGCAAGGGGTGTGAATGAATAGGAAGGGAAGGAGGGAAACAGAGGGGTGGGGGTGTAGGGAAAGAGCGACGGGGACAGTGAGAAGAAAAGGCGCCGAGCTCGACGGGGCAAAAAGCCAGAGGAACGAAGTCGAGTCGAGTCTAACCACTAAACCAACACACACCAGAGACGGCTTGGCGCCAGTAGCCAGGCTCAGCGGTTCTTGGGGCTTTGGGCGGTCGATGCTGCTGGTTGTTTTCGGGCTACGCGATTCCTGCGTATGTCCACTGGCATGTGCATGTTGAACACTTTAAATTTGCGCTGCAGCCGGTCGCTACTTCCTCGTGGTGCGGTTGCGGTTTGTCTCGTACATTTTGGCGGGCTAAGACATCCTCGACGGAAGCAGGCATGGAAGGCACGAACAGCCACGGGTGAGACACTGAAATGGAAAGAGCCTAGAATAGAAATTTCCATCTTTATTTCTAAAGGAACTAAATAGCAAAGACAGCGCAAGATTCAAAAAGAAAACGTAAAAGGATACAAGACAATAGATACAAAGCCAGCCACGGCATATTTTTTTTCTTCTTTTCTTTTTTTTTTGTAACGTAGCCCACACATCTTTGCACATTCCCCGCCGTCGTGTCTGTGTGGCTGTTTTCTTTGCTCTGGTACTCCGCTACTCTGCCCGTTTCGCAGTTCTCCGCTCGCTGTGTCGCTGGGCAAAGATGAAAACAGAGCAAAAGGTGGGCAGACCAGGCCCAAGGAATGGAGCGACCGGCCGGGACGTAGGGAATGGGCTGGTGGGTCCTGCTAGCGAGCCGGAAGAGGGAGGGGTGTATCTCTGGTGCTGTGAGAGGGGGGGTTCGCCATTGCATTCTTTCTTGTCGCCTGTAGCTCCAGCTCTTCAGCGCTCTTTACCACTACGCCACTAGACGCTAGCGAGTTATCGCGCAGAAAGAAGCTGCATCTGTACTGGTATGCGCAGGTATGGGCCCCAAGTACCCGACCCACGGGAGATACTGTGGCCTGGTCAGGCCCACTGTTGCTTTGGGCTCAACACCCCATTGTTCTTGCGGGGTATCTTTTGGGTGGCGCAACCATACAAAGGATACAAGCTAGCACTACGAAGTATAGTTTTCCAGTGCTCTTTGAAGTATCTTGCACCAGTATCAGTGCTTTGCGCACCAATCAAGGCAGTGAGGGGCTTGAAAGGTGTAAGTATCATCAAGATGCCGAATCTTCATCCAGGATGTCGCTCTGTTCTGTGCAGACAAATTGGTATAGCCCACAGGCATCAGCACCAGAAAAAGAAACTTTCTCCGGATTTCACCCTTTTTTAATTTCTTTTTCGTCTCTTTACTTGCTACAAGCTACATCCGTGGCCGTATATTTTTTTTGATCTATGATTCATCCATCCCTCTGTACAAGGCATCAGCCTCCGCTGCATCCTTCTGGAGTGTAGCATTTTGTAGCATTTTCTTTTCAAAGACATTTCCTGTTTCTCTTGTGTGGTATCTTTTAATTCCTCTACATTTCCTTTGTGCTTTTGTATCCCTGGCCGTTGACATGCTCCGCATGTCGTGACCATAGTCCATGTCTCTTTGAAGCCCCGTCTCACAGTCGTCTCCTCGGTCTACATGAACAGGGAAGGCCGGAAGCTTATGTGGAATTCGCCCACGCGAAGTCACCATAACGATGTTCCTTTTAGGTCAACATAAAAAGTAATGAGAGAAAAAAGTTAGGGAAAAAATGATAAAAGGAAAGAAAAGCTGCAGCTTCAGTCAACCAAGAGGGGGAAGGGGCAGCATAACAAGGGGGTGCAGGCAAGGAGGGGGAGGGGGACACACCGGTTGCAGGGTCCGATTTGTTCTTGTTAGCACAGGGGGATTGAAGATTAAGTGGCGATGGGAGGGGCAGGCTGATCGTGGGATTTACGCCAGCAGACTCTGGGTTTCTTTCGCAAACGGTCTTGTGTCTGTTCTCATTTTATGGGCCAGTGGCTGTCCTCCTCGCTGCTTGTATTTTTGCGTCTTGCTTCGTGCGTCTCATCCTGCAGGGGCATTGCATGTTCACGGATCGTCGAGCCGTTTTGTTTCTGTGCGTTGCATGCAGAGCAAGGAGCAGGTAGCGTGCGATAATGTGAATGACCTCATCAAGGGATTGCGGCAAATACGACAGGCGAAGGGCATGCAAGAATCCATTGAATGCATTGCATAGAAAATTAGAGGGGCGACTGTGCAGCGCGTACTCGTATATGCATCGCCAGCCATTGCGGTGTGGATAAGTATTTTGTCTGCTGCATGTCATTCTTTGTCTGAACAGGCAGGGAGATACAACTAAGGGAAGAGAAACGTCGAGACCAGAACCAGAAAACAGAACACAGAGCACAGAACAGAAAGGAAAAGAAGAGCACGTATAAACGATCATCGTATGTTAAAATCCTTCGGTTTTGTCTTAACCGAGCGCCGGGTGAGAGAAAATGAAAGAAAACGGGCGGGATAGAGGAGAAACCGATCAACAAAGAGATAAAGAAACCGGCAGCGTTCCCAATACGACAGAAGCAGGCTCCATCCCTTGAATCTTTGTCATCACCATTGCAAGACCCTCACCAAGTTCCAAAGGAGGAATATTCCGTTCTTCATCTGCAGGTGCAGAGTCCTACCATGCGTCTGCTTGCAGGAACGGCGATCTGCCTAGCCCGATACTCCATCATGTTCTCCTTGGGGGCAAAAGCACACTACATGTACCTACTTTGTAGGCGAGCCAGCCAGCCGCTCTGCCTCCTTTCTCTTTTGGGTGTTCACGCACTGAAAGACCTTTATTGCAATGTCTGCTCATCAATCCCTAAAACAATGGGCATCTGAGACACACAACAGCTCAGGCCCTAAAACGTCAAGACTGCCAAGACGTAAGAGAAACGCAAGGTGCCCAGGAACAAAGACAGGAATGCAACATGTCTCACTCTGTTTTCGACATCGGTCGTCGCAATCGTCCCACTACTCCCATGCCACTCCACGAGCGAGGACACAAACATGGAGGTAGGGCACAAGATAGATAGTGTATATGGAGGAAAGAGGACTAAAATAAAAAGGAAAAAATATGTGTATATGCATATATGCACATATGCGGATGCACGTATAGAAATGGTCACCAAGAAAGACAAAGTATTACGCCGAGGGCTGGAACAATGGGACAATGCACGACGACGCAAGAAGAAAGGTCGACAGAGACGAAGTGGAAAAAGGAACTGCAAAAGTCAAAGGATCAGAGGAAAGGTGTATCTGATGAAAACAATACTCCCATGACGTCAAGAAAGACCGCAGCTGAAGCGACAAATTGTGTGATAAGCTTGTTGCTTTCGTTTAGTCCATTTCCTTCCTTTTCGCACATCGTTGCCGTGTTGTCTAGACGAAGAAGACGGGATTCTGCTATTAGAAAGCTTATGAACGCCCATGAACAGGCAGCAACCGGAAGCAACAAAGAGGGGGCACAATGGCAGAGGCAGACTCGGGCAGATTGAGAGAGAGAGTAAAAGTCCTGAGATACGAAGCGTGCTCCCAGATGGCGCTGCTATTATCTTTTGTTCTTTCTGCCGCTCGAGGACCGATGGACAAGCGCCGAAAAGTCGCAGAATGTCCGAAGCTGCCAGGGCGAAGCTGCCATGAATACCCCGTCTACCTGTCTGTTGGTTTGCCTCTTTCTCCGCACAGAAGCTTCGATTTAGAGTCACACAATGGGCCGATTGGGGTGCGATTATGTGTTGCAGCGAGGAACGGCCGCTGTTGGCTGTTGCTCCGCTGGCAAGTATGACCTCAAAGTGACGAGTCTACGCCAAAAAAAAAAAAAAAAAAAAAAAAAAAAAAAAAAAAAGCTGTTGGTGATTCGACGTCTAAATTGCCAACAGGACCTGCTCCAAGACTTTGCGCGAGAAGCAAAGAAGGGCAAAAGAGCAACAGCTTTCAACAGACCGTCCAGCGTCGGTCTGTCGGCAGATGCAGACACGAGGAAATGCCGTTGGTCTTAGGGAACCACAATGCAGATTTGGAGCATCGCCCCCCAACAAGCAGAGGCCTAAACCCGCACTGGGCAGGGGAAACAGCCGGGTCCAGAACTAAAAGGCCCGCGCCAAACACATGCCAGAGAGTAGAAACATAGGCAGCTGCAAAGCCGGGTGCGCTGGCTCCCTGTTGGGCGTTCCCTCCGCCAATGTCCATGGCTCTAGAACCAGAAGAAAGAACACGTCATGTTTCGTGCTGGGCAGCGGGAGCGATTGATTTTCTAGCTCACATGTTGGTGATATCAAGACGAGCACTTGCGGGAACGCTGTCGGCATATGCATTGGCCAAGTATTGGCCAGAGAAGCATCTTACCGGGAGGTATGACGGAAGGCGTTTTTTACAAAGAAAAAGAATGAGAAATAAGATGCAGAAATGATACGAGGAAAGACAAGAAATTAAAAGAAATTAAAAGAAATTAAAAGAAATCACTACCAAACCCTACGGAAACCATGTTGCGTAAGAAGAGATGGATTCTGTTTGGGCAAGCTGGAATATATCCTCTCCGGGTAACCATCAAGGTAGAAAGTGGCTGGTGGCCGCTTCTTTGTCTCTTCTTGTGGATCAAGGGCGAGGGGGAGGCAAAAGCCTTTTTTTTCTTCTTTTCTTCTTTTTGCTGCTAGGCTTCGCCAGTACGGACGTACGGCCTAACACCACTACGAGATAAGATACAGGGAGCTTGTTTCAAGCTGGTGCTTTTTAGCGGACTGGAGCTCCGATTTGGGCAGTTTAATTCCAGCACACAGAGGAGCGAGAGAACACAGTGAGAGAAAAACAGAATTAGGTATCTCGTACAAATCCAGTTTGAATAAAATAAAGTAAAATATGAATTTAACATAAACCCTTCAGACTTTGCCACGGCGCCCTCCTTTTGATTCCCAGTGGTAGGGCTTGGTACTAGCCATCCCTTCCGGGCAGGTTTTTTTCCCGATTAGGCAATTCAATTCGTTTTATAGCAAATAGGAGGGCCATTGTTTTTTCTATCAAGTAACATTCACGTTTTAGTATGGCAACCCAGCGGAGTACAAAGCCAAGAGCGCCGACGACATGTATCGAAGAAGCTGTACAAAGACAATATATGGCTGACAAATAAAGGGATACATCAGCCAAGTTCTTTGGCAGCTCTTTGACTCTTTCCCCCCCTTCTCTTTTCTTTCTTTATGGCGACCTTTTCTGGATCATACAATCGTCCACGAGTGACTCGCAGCCAAGCTTTTGCGGGGAGGGCGAACGAAAATAGAAAAAAATCCACATCTCTAAACATCAAGGCCGAAGCTAAAGAGACGAACGGACAAGCATCCAAAGGGAGACGTGAGAGGCGAATGAATAGGGCCTCCTCTGCGAGAAAACCTGACAGAGAAGAACACGAGAGGGGAGGGGGGCTGGACGAGGGCATCGGACAGGCTCCACCGGGTACGGCAACGCCGGTGGCCATCGCTGGCTACTTGTATGTCCACGGCCTTGCTTCTTGTGGGAAAGCTATGGGTTCGATCATATTCTGCCTCCAACACGGCTTCTGCAAGAGTAGCTCTCCAAACGGAGGAAAAATGTACAGCTCCGTTTCATTCATCTTTGATTTTCGGAATGGCCTTTCTCTTTCTCGATGCCTCTCTGTAGCAGTGCCTACTAGTAGAGCCTTCGTACGTTGTATCGAGCTTTCTCTAGTGTAATGTAGAGAGAGGGGAAACGAAGAGGGGAGAGAGCTGAACAAAGAGAAATCTGGAGAACATTACGACCAAGAAAACACGTGAGGGCCGCAAAGCAAATGCGCAGAATTCTGCACAGTATGTGACAGGCAGTCGCTCCTCGTTAGATTACTGTGCATTTACGGATCGACGGAGTCCATTCTTCAGACCCTTTATGTCACTGTCTCTTCTCGGTCCGTATTTTTATTTGTATCATGTTTTCCGGCTCCTGGTGTCCATCGAGCCCTTTGTTCTAGAGCCGGGTTTCCTTTCTCGGCATCCCTCCTGGGAAATGTACTCTGTACCGTGCCGCTTTTGTCCGTGTTCTTCAGCGGATTTTCTGCAGAAAAAAGAAGGCTTAGAAAAAGAAGGCTTAGAAAAAGGGCCGAAGAGGAAGCGGAGACAGCCAAACAGGGTAAGAAAAATGTGGCCATATATGACGCATAAGTAAAAGAATAGAATGATTCACTCCTTTTAAACATGCCCAAGAACGGCTATGCAATACACAGTAGGCCATCACAGTGCAAGGACACCAGACGGGCACATCTTGACATGTATGGAAGCATGGTACAGAAAAGCGAAATAGCATGATACTCGAAGCTAAAGTTTTGGTCCCTTGCTATATAAATCCAAAAAAACATATAACATCCGAGAATGACTGAATTGATAAAAATGAAAGAAACAGAAAATCATGCAATGTACATGCTAGCAGTGAAAGGGTCATGCAGATTTTGTGGGCTGAGCATATGAGAAACGAAACGAATCGTGGGCTTCCGTGCTTAAACATCAACTAAACAGAACGCAATACCACCTTATTCCAAGACGCTGTGTGTAGCACGCCGTCTTACGGCGTATTACGGCGTATTATTGCGTTGTCGGGCGCGCCGCTTAACCGTCTTTGTTCCTGTTCTGATTGTGATGGCTGCAAGATACTGGTGACATTTGTGGCAGGGTGTCCTTCGTCATTCAACATCGACTATGAGATGAAATCAATGAAATCGATGAAATCGAAAATTGAAAGAAAAAAAGTGAAGATGCCAGTGATTCGGTTGAACGAAATGCGGAGTTGCAAGATACTATTGCTAGGGCACATCCTCCTTATTTTCAAGAGGTAACGGTGGCTTGTGAAACAGGAGCATAGAACAAAGGGAGAAAAACAGAGGGGGAGCTGTAGGTGTTGGGCCCGGTGCATGCTTACCATGCGGGCGTATGTGAGATGCGTGACGGTGTCACAAAAAACAGAAAAGGGGAAACCAAAAAGAGTGCAGAACATAAGAAGCCGGTGTCCGAGTTTGATTGAAAAATAGACACCGTTGCAAGGAGTGTATCAGCGAGGGCCAGGCATAGAATTGCAACGTTTGCGTGGAGGGAACAAGAAAAGAATGGAAACAGAAAGACGTAGTCCGTAGTTGAAACTGGCTCTGTGGACCTCGAGGTCCAGTGTGAACAGCCCATCCAGTCAAATGCGCCGGAGGCCAATTCCGAATAGAGCCGTCGCTTCCGGACCCACGAGTTCGACGGCATCTCCAGTTGGCCCGAAGGTTCCACGTCAGTCATGTCACAGTCCAGCAACATAATATGCCTGTGAAAAATAAGTGCCAGGGAACAGAAAAAATAAATTAAAAATAAAAAGAGAGAGCGAGCGAGAGAGAGAGAAAGAGAGAGAGAGAGGGGTGTACTCATGCAACTAAAATGACCTACATATGCCATCGGCCTGCATTTATCGTAAGGAGGTGAGGGCAATTTGCTACTAGGCCAGGCTATCAGGGGGACAGCATGCACACAGAAATTGTGCCCGCAGCAATCCATTCGTGGCTCGCAACCACCTCAGCCCTATCCAGACACGTCGAGGGTGTTAGTATCATGTTCGTATCGGAATTCATTGGGAGTCAAAGCAACTATTTGGCGCCGAGACGAGACAAATTCCAGCTTTAAGACAAGGAGCCTGAAACACTGTACGATTGTTTACTCTACCAATTGCCAAGTTGATATAAACAAAGGCAGCGAGTGGCAAAGCTAGGACGAGGGGGGGAAAACGTAGGAATTTGATAACAATAGGAGCGAATAAAATAAAAAAAATAACGGTTAATTAAACCCCAGATCCAAATACAAATCAAATAGAAAACAAGAGTGAATGACAGCACTTGGGTAAGAGCCAAATAAAGTCAGGCTCGAAGCCGGCCATGAACTTACTCGATTTTGTTCTTTCAAGAGGTCGGTGCCCCCTTTATGCATAGCTATGGGAATCGGGCATCTTTCCGATGTCTCTGGTGCAATGTGTCGGCCTCGAGAGACGGACGACGGCCGAGAATGGACCTTCCTCTTTCCATGGGGCTTTTTCCACAAGAGCAACAGCTGAGGGCTAGAACAGATGGCTACCACGAGCCAGCGCATAGACAGATTGTCCGTCCCGTCTCCCGTGAAGCGCGCCGCTTATTTCCCAGCCATTTTCTTTCATTTCCTTTCATTTTTATTTCAATTTTTTTTTCTTCTTTCGTCTTGCTGTTTCCCTACTGTCCTGCCTGTTGTTTCTTTGTTCTGTCGTCGTATTTATTTTGGGTATCTGGTGCACCCGACTGTGATCGGCTCCCTTCGTCTATCTCATCCCACATTAAATACACGTTTAGCTGATAAGAGCTTCGTTGCTCGCCAAGCTGTCTGCGCTATCGCTTCTGACTTGCGAGATGGCTTCACCCCTAGTGCTATGTTAGGCAGAAGGGAGAGCGTAACGTAGAGAACGGGGCAGGCTCGATCGACAGCCTCTCGTGCTTCCATGCTCTTTCTCCCTCCCGTAACGAACTGCTAAAATTTGCAGATCTCAGAAAAAGGGAAAAAATGTACCAAGGATCGGGGTGGCAGTTTCGCACCGAGACCATCACAAAACTACCGGCGTATTTCTCGTTTTGCACCTTGCTACTGCGCGCGTCGCTCTTTGTATTGTGTATTTGGGCCATTCCTGATTCTTGCTTGTCTTTTTTCTTCTTCTCAATGCTAGCGATCCTGTCGTCGTCCACCCAGCTTCGATCGATCGTTCCAGCTCTGCCAAGCTTGGAGAAAGCAGAACTGGAAACAGGAATTGAGCTTTACAAGGTCGCTCCTGCAAGGTAAGGACTCGACAGACGGGAAAGAACGCGATTCACGGAAATTGAGATATGAAGCAGAAACAGTGCCTGTTGTGTATACATGTGAGTGCCTGTCACGGCCAGAGGCCTTGTTTCTCTAACCCGTTGATATCAGCCCGGCGGCAAGCGTTCTCTCCAGACTTGTAGATCCATCTGCACCGCTGCCACAACGGCCAATTTGGTCGTGGAGGAGGCAGTGCATTCTTTGCTTCGTCTGTCTCTCTCTCTCTGTGCAATGTGCACTGAAGATCACCCATGGCCACTGGTCACTAACCCATCCCACTGCTTCTTTCCCCGTCCAGCTAGCCCAATTGTTTATTAGCGGGTATGCAGGGCCCGTGTATTGAAGAGAATGTGGGCCCCACCCGACATCAGGTGAAAGCAGAGTTGTCAACTCCCAGGCCAATGAAAATGGGGAACACAGAGGAATGGTCGAGGGGCGCCAAAGTATCATGCACAAAAATAATACGAGTACACGAGCAGAGGAGAGAATAAAATGATTGCGAAAAACGAAGCCAGACCAAATGAGTGATGGCCACTTTCCGTGGGAAAACATGCCCAGGATCTGCAAGGAACGGGAGAAGATGCCGAGAACGCAGAACGGAGTCGCCCAACCCAAAGCATTTGACAGTACCCTGCACGGGCGGCCAAGATGCAGGCAGATACGCAGATATTGACCACCTTCAGCAGTATGCGTGACAACGTGGCTCGCGCAGGATGGATGCAGTGATGAATACGGCAGTATTCTCTAACAGCAGAAGCCCTGAAAAAGAGCAAGGACAGTATCTCCTCTACAATCCCTTCCAGATGCTGAAGCCCGAGACGCTCAGACGTCGAGACGTCGAGACGACACATGGGTAAAGACCTGGCATGCCTTTCCCCATAAGCCTTAATGATACTTACAGTGATGGGACGAGTGTGGAGGCAGTACAACTGACCTCATCTTACAACTCCTCGACTTGACACAAAGCCCTTGAAGCTCACCAACGCGCGTTATGATAAGACCAGCATGGCCGTCTTGGCCTGTGTTCTCTTATCGGGTCGCAAGATAAGAAGAAGAATAAAAGCGCATCTGCCACGGCACAGACAACGGTACGCGGAACTTGCAGGCAAGGGACAAATATCGCAAGTAAAAGCGAGTGCTCTATTCGAAGAATTGCAACCTCGTCGGGGAATTAGGACAAATCGAGGAGCGCAATGTTGTGGACAAGGCCCGCCGCAGCCCGTCCATGAAATGCGCGGTACGGAAATACAAACGGCCCCCCATGTCCGGGCACCCCGTTGTACGAGATGCATGAAAGAAAATGAAAAGAAGGCACGATCAAGAACGAAGAGAACAGGACGTAACAGGTCCGGCAGGTGGACGCACTACGTGAGGAAACATTGCCAAGGCTGTAATGAAACTACTGCTGCACGGCCATCCATCGCAATCCGTTGTCAAAGGCTCCCGGGAAGACCGAGATGTGCGGGTGAGTTCTGATAGCATCACAATCGCAGCACACGTTGCTTTGGTGCCCTTTCGTCAATGGCCCTGGTACTGCGTGTGCATTTCCAATCCCTTTCTGACAGTGCTTTCGGCATCTGCTCTTTCACGAGGACAACATGGCCAGGCCAGTCTACAGATCTCCAATTCCCCACGTGAGAGCTGCACTCCAATTCTGATTTTACTTCCAATAGCTTCTTTTCACCGGTGCAAATCCCGGCCTCTCTTCATCGCAACTGTTTCTTTACCAGCAACAAATCGACTGCATCAAATGTGAGCCAAACAAAAAATGAATATATTCGGTAATCGTAGGCTTGATTCTCGGCAAGCGATTGTCGCGGATCCGCAATCATGTGGCATTTGTTGAAGTCCGACGAGAAAACTAACTCGGTTGCTTCTGTCAAGGGTCAATGAACAATTTGCTCTTGTGGCATGGCGCAAGGGCAACCGTAATGACTGCCAATATTTTTGATATTGCACTCGACGGCGGTGCCCTGTTCTTCTTTTCTTTCTTTTCTTTCTTCTCTTGGGTCTTGGTTTGGCATTCGCCTCTCCGGACCTGATGCGAGCCGAACGTGCCCCTCTTGATCGCACAAAGGGATGTCAAAAACCAACGACGTTCTTGCAACGAACGAGGCTGCCCAAAATGTCCCTGTGGCTCTCTTGGCTGTCTTGGGGCATTGCGAGCTAGTTTGATCTAGAACACAACAAATATACCATAGACAAGATCTACAAGTTCAAAGGCGAAAACTACAAAATTGCTTGAAAAGCGAACATTACGATGGCCATGGCCAGGTCTTTATTCTTTAGCGTACCGGATCCGCAAAAAGGGAGGACAAAAATCAAAAGTAAAAGCAAAATAAGTGTATATCCACGGCGGTCTAATCAGTTTTGACATGACACACATTTTTTCTAGAGCATTTGAATTTTTTTTAATAAAAGGATCAGCTTCACGACCAGTGTTCATATATATTCAGATGAAGGTAAATACAGTGCCGTGTCCGATATACAAGGCTATGTGACAGGACAGACTTGGACTTTATGTCATCGCTTTGTTTCAGGATGGAAAACGAGAGCAGCCAGAGCCTTGGTTTTCACGAGAAATATTTTATAAATAACAGAAAATGAAATGAAATATGATTCACTCGCTTCTAAATAAGAGATAGTACAAAGCGAGTGTTGATGTCGCTGTGTATTGTCGGGCCCTGTGTAGCCTCACACACCAGCCGGTGTCGTCGGCTACACATAACCCGCTCTCCGGCCAATATCCAATCTCACACTCAGCTCACGATAAATTCCCCAGGCATGGACTACCAGCGTATATAATCTCGAGTAATGAATAGAGAAAAACTCAGAAATCACGGGAAAAAACTGCTACAATTCAAGTAAATATATCTCCATTATATTTACAGAAAGATTAGCCCAATTTTGGAGCTCTTGTCGTGAGCTTCTCTCACCATTCCAGCGTCAACATGTGCTTCGTTACGCAGATAACCAAAAGTTGTCAAGAAACAGACAAAGTACGGAGCGAATGACTAAACTATATTTTTTTCTTTGCTCGCTTTTCGCTTGTCTGTATCGGCATCGCATGGAAAGGGAGTAATGCGCGACTGAGACTTCTCCCAGGCGCGATACGAGGGTCCCAGGTTATTACACGCCGTATCTGTATGGGTATAGGCGCTGGGCGGGAAACGGAGTAAGCCCGTGTAAGTGTAACACGGGGAACAGCTGACAGGGCGTCATCCATATCATCTTGGTTTGGCAAGGTTAACATGGTTTTAGAATTGGCAGAAAATGCGGGTTTCTTCTTGGCCTCCCGCAAAGTCGTTCCACTCCCTCAGTCCTTTTTTTCGTGACGTATCTTTGGGATCAGAACGGACCAGTAATACCTAAAAACGGCTGAGGCTGAAATTGGGGGGGAGGGGACTGGCCAAAGATCGCTCTTTGGGCAGACATCGTGTAATTCATGTGACGTGTAAAGTTGTTTTATACCATCCCCCCCCAGACATTTGCGCAAAAAGTAGCCACCGTTCCAGGACCTGCAGAAGGCGCAAGCGCCAGTGTGGGTTTGTTGTGGTCGTAACGAGGACACCAGGCGGAAGAAACGCCGTACGAATCAGGGCCTGGAGCCTGGAGCCAATGCACAGTTAAGAAACGTTGTCACATGGCGGCCTGGCTATTTTTATTTATTTTAATTACTTTATTTTAATTTCATTATTTTCATCTCATTGTTTTATGTCTCTATTCTGGTCTCAATGCTGTGCATTGCTTTTTGAACTTTGACAAAAGAAACAAACTCGTGAGGTACAGCAGACATTTGCTGGAGACGATGCTGTGTCTTGGATAGGGTTCGCCGATCATAAATTTAGGGCCTTGATTAATTTTTTTTTAGGATTCTCGTTTACCCCCGACAGTCCCAGTAAGGAAAGCCAAAGCGGACTAGATTCTGCCTGGCCGAAGAATGCAGCCACTGGTCGCATTGCTTCTTCACCAATGAGCTTTGGATACAACGAAGCCCCAAGACGCCAATTCATTCCAGGAACTCTGCATCCCGCGAGTTCTCTACTGCAAGAGCGGAAGCGACAAAAGGGCATGCCAAGAGGCTGTTGTCGGCATTGTGTGTGTCTTTTTTTGGGTTTTACTCTTCGTACGGATATCTGCTCCGGGACTAATGCTGCTCGGTCTGGATCCTTTCGGAGCTGGTCTCTTCTCTGGGATGCTATGATTGTGGTGAGGTATGGAAGCACGCATTGGTGATGTGCGTGGCCGTTGACAATCATTCGCTGCGGCCTTTCTTTCTGTTTTCTTTTTCTTTTGTTTTTTGTTTGAAAATAGTAAAAAATGTAGAACAAAACAGAACAGAACATCAGCACACGCGACGGTTGCTTTTGTCTCTATTACATTCTTGCAAGTAAATGTAAAACAGTGAAGCCGTAGGGAATCCCGGGTCCAGGCGAGACCTTGAAAGGGTGGAGAGAGAACGTGGTGGAGGGGGGTGTGGCTTGACGTGCTGGACCGTTGCAACCTTGCCGAGACAAATGCAAGGCGGTAAAAAGGAACAAGAAAGGGGACATTACAGTATTGCCGTGCCATTTATTCCCAGTGTGCGTATGTCGGGACCATCGGCTTGGCCTGTGTTGATGTGGTTGCGAGGAGAGGGAACAAAAAGAAAAAGACTATTTAGAGGCCGAGTGATGGAAAGCAGAGCAGGAATGACACCAGCAGGGGTGATAAACAGCTCACTTTCCAGCCGTTGAGGTGGAAACACAAGGGAAAGGACCGAGGGAACGGTTGTCCTCGGAGTTGAAGAGAGCGGGATGGAAGAGTGAGAGAAGGCAAATGCGTAGAGACGCTCAACTTGGAAAAGTAGAGCACAGAAAGCAGCGATAGAATCATTGGCCCGAAGAAACCTGACGACTACGATCATGCGGGGTGACTGCTATCATCCTTTTTCTCAGCAGTTACGGAGTACTCCGTGCACTTTGCTTTTGTGTCTTGGGGGATGTAGGCTTCGTGAAAAGAAGTCAGGTGGCGTGGTCTGTCAAGATGACAGCAACAGTGCTTAGACCCTGGCCTCTCTCTCGTTGTCTGAAAGGAGGACAGTAAAACCGAAAAGGGAGGGAGGTCTCTGATGTAACGCCAGGGCCTGGCCAAAGCCAGCAAAGACCAGGCTCGGCAGGCTGGACCCAAGACGGCTAGGCCCAGCTTCGAAGAAAGACAGAGGGGGTTGCGCTCGCTCGTACGAGAACAGGCAGAGGAGTTACGGCTCCGCGCGCGCTGCAAGAGATGGCCGTCTTAGTTCTGCCGCTGCCCGAAGGCTTGGTCCAGGGATGGACAGTTGCTTTGGGCCATGACGGTTTACAACGCAGCGACATTCTACAACCCAAAAGTTGTTATCCAGTTCACCTCTTTTTTACTATTATTTTATTTGCATATATTTATATATTAGTTCTCGCTACTTCCTTCCATTGCAGTCCTCGCCTTCCACTCGTTGCTCCTCGTTGTTGCTGCAGGGCCCCCTTTCTAAGCGAGCGAGCCCTGGAAGGATGCTCGCGGATGGGACAGTATGTAAGATGCATGTACGAGTACTCCGTATGTATCTTACCACCCTGGCGGGCTGCCACCACCATTATATTCGCGTGCATTTCTCGAGGCGACAAAGGCAGCGTGAGACGTCTCCATTCTCTGTTCTCATTTTTGCGGTTCTTTTTGTCTATTTTGTCTTCGCGTTTATGCTTCCATCATTACTGTTGTATTGATCGAGCTGCCGTGTCCATCGCCGCGGAACTACCCCGATGCCCGGCGCCGTATGCATATGTAGGCTTTAGTCATCGCTCGCTTCAGGGCATGCTCTTCTTTGCCCGTCTGCAGCCATCTGCTGTCATTTGTGCGCTTCAGGTCCCCGCTTCTCGTATACTTGGCGTGGAATAGGATTAACGGCATAGTCAAGAAAGAGATGCAGAAGGAAAGAGCAAAGCACGGGAAACCACCAGTCGCGCCTGCTGTACATTGTGGTCGGTCGTCGCTTCCTCATTTGCTCTTGCTCCATTCGGCAGTATCTTACCTCCCGCTGTCGCGCGCAGTGATTCCGAACGGCGCGAGCACGTGTAGGCTCGGAAAGGTAGGACGTAAGGACGAGAGACGACCCTGCTGGAAGACCTATAAGGCAAGAGCAACGTCCGCAAGGGAGGTCCTGGACGACGCAATGAAAACCCAGCGCCAACAGGCCGTGATGGGACCGGTCCCCTTTCTTCCCTCTTCTGGGCTTTATCATTTGATGCGGCAGAGGCAGGGAGCACCAGAGCCGTGTCGTTTATCGCTTGGCTATTTCTACAAGCTAGGCCTCCGGCCAACACGACACTATACTGAACTTTGAGCTGTTCTATCATGATAACAAGGGCGGAAGGGGGCCGGGGTAGACCTTGCTGGCGCTTGTCTGTTGGAAGGTTCTTTGGCCCTGGACTACTGGACCTTGAAAGGGGAGGCGAAGGGAAAAGAGGGCGAAATAAATCCAAAAGAGTAGACTGGAACTGATGCAAAAAAGAAAAGTCTGGCAAAGCCAGACAGAAAAGGGCAAACGAGATGGAAGGGAATCTTCTTGTACATGTGCAATCTTTCTTTACCGGGCCCTTCTTCCACCGTCCATGGCAATAGGAAACCGTGCATTCTATCTCTGTGCTGGTTTGAAGAGCTGTCTTGAGATCGCCCAGTTGGTGGCGCGAGTGTCAGGAACTGAGGATGACCAGCTCTGGCCAGATCGGACAGACTTCGCCTTCGACGGGCAAAGTAATAGATTGCATTGGTAGATACTAAACTGCTGACGGCGTTTTGGGAGTGGCGATGGCATTGTAAAGGCCGGTATAGTCTGCATCTCTCGTTGCGATGTGAGGAGAAGTACATCGGCGTCGTCTTTCCTGCAAGACGCACGGGTTTTACTGCAGCCACTGAAGCTCATGACTGACCATGCCGTTTCAAAACCCACTCTTTTCTGGTCCTCCCTTGCGTCCGTCTGTGCCGCCTTGTCTCGTCGCCATGTCTTGAAAGGCTTTGTGAACATCAGGAAGATGCCACACACCGCACCTGGACTCATTGTGCCTCGACCGGCTCGCTAGAAAGAGGGGTTTGGTAACAAAGAATCGACATAGCCTAGAAATGAGCCAGTCGGTCTCGGCGGAGGGGTGCCAAACGTGCTAAAGAAATACACGTGCGAGACTTTCATGGACCTGGCCCTTGTGAGGGTCACACGACATAGGATATGTCTCCTCTTTTCTTTTCTGCTTGCTCCTTTCCGTGCTTCTAGATTCGGTGGCTGCAGAATACCTCCTCTTTTTCTATTACCACGGGCTTCCCCTCCGCCACTAACAAATCTGGCGAGGGGAAGGTTGATACAGAATGGTGGTGGGAGAGCTGGAAGATACCAAGCACCGCAAGCCATTGCGGGATCCCAGAATAATGAGTTCAGTGATGATTGAACGTCGACGTTTCGATGCACGGACGGGAAGTCTTGGTAAGAGTGGTCACAAGAGAATCAACAAGGATCAAGCAGAGTCCTGGAAAGTTCTGTGAAGACTTTGAGCAAGCAGAAAGACGATGTAAATAACCACCGCGAGAGACGCAGGTATAGTCAGGCCACGATTGTTAATGCGGAGTGACGCGGTTTTGTATCACCAGAGGTTGCAATGCCTCCTTGATTTGCATCTGCGGATATGCCGGGTGAGTTGCGAATCTTAATTTGGGCATGGAAACATGGAATCCAGAGGTAGGGAGGTCAATAAAAGCACGCAATCACGATGGTTTTATCTGCATGTGCAAAAAAAAATTCCCTTGCATTCCCTTGCAGACTGCAGACCTATGCTTTCTTGTAGATTCTATAGATTCTTCAGAGACACCAAGAGGGAAGGGGAAAAGGGGGGAAGGGAGTGAGAAAGCTCCCTTACTGCGGAGACAACCTTGCCAGGCCAGCCTCTGCTTGCTGCACACCAGCATCAAAGCCCATGGCTCTGCTCATTGCCCGTGCCTCCTGGAAACGTTGCGAGGCCTCGCGCATGTTGCCCAAGAGCGCAGAAATGTCGCCCAGATTGCACAGCGCAACCGCACAGGCCTGGTCGCACTCGGCTGTGCGTGCATCGCCCGTCGTTTCGGTGGCATGCTGGTGCGCGTTCTGTGCCCACCGCTGTGCTGTCTCGTAGTATGCCCGCTGGGCCTCATTCTTTGTAATGGGAGGCGCTCCGGGAGCAGGCTTGTCAATGACTGAGCCCACGAGCGTCTCATACGGAGGCTGCAACCGGATGCTGCGCAAAAGAAATGGCCAGGTTGTTCACTAGCATAGATGGGAGCGCTTGTCAGCATTGTTCGAGGGTGTTGAGTCGGTGACAAAGTTAGGAATGAGGAAACATACTGATAACGGCGCTGTGGCATGGATCGCTGCACACGCGCAAAGCCTGGAAGAAGAGCGGCAGTGCGAGGTGGAACTGCGATCGAGACTCGTAGCTATGACCGAGAGCTAGACGAGCATGTGAGCAAACAAGGTGAGCAAACAAGTTGAACAAACAAGTTGAACAAAGATACGCCGGTGTCGACAAGGGGAGACTCACATTCAAGGGCAGCTCCCATCTCAACAGGGCTCATCCACGCGCCCTCGCCGTCCTTGAGGCCATCGACAGTGCGCTGCTGGAACTCCTTGAGAGCCGCGTCCACCGACCACACCAGCCGCTCGTGTGCCAGGTCTGCGTTCAAGACGTGCTCATCGGCATACAGCTCGCCCAGCTTAACGCTGATTGCAATGGCCTTTCGCAGGATCCGTGACCGCCGGCCCCAGATGGTTTCGGACTCGGCGGCCTGTTGTTGTCTCCCCCTCCTCTTTCTCATCTCCTCCGAGAAACGCCTGCTTCTTTGCCTTGCCCGTAAGAAGCGGCAGCGGCAGGCGCGGCGACAGACCGTTCGCACCGCCATTCAGCACGCCGTCTTTGGCGTCCTTCTCCATCAAGTCGACCCACCGCTTGCAGTCCGCCAGCAGCAGCTCCAGGATCTTGATGGCTGCATCGTAGTTGCGGATCTGTTCCATCCATGACGCCAGCTGGATGCGGATGCCCAGCACATCGTCCGAAAAGGGTCCAGTCCCAGGGCACCGCACTGCTCTAGTGCCAGCTTGTAGTTCTTGAGAGCGCGCTTTGGATCCGGCGAGTAGTTGCTAAAATAGAGAGCGCGCCGCAGGTACTTGGCCACGGATGGCGGGTACCGCGTGAACTGTCGTGAGTTGAAGTAGGTGAAGTAGATGCGTGCCACGTATGCAATCACAAAAACACTGGCCACAAGTCTGGGCGGAGGGGCTGTTAGTTTGACTACTTCTTCGAAAGACAAAAGGTCTGCCCGCTGTGGAAAACTCACACAGCCAGGGCTAGGACCAGTTCCTCGGGATTTGACCGGAAGAGCGTCCGCAGCGTCTGCCCCCGGAACGGTGTAAACAAGCTCCTCAGACTGCCGCCAATGGCCCGGAAAAGCAATCGGAAGATGGGCACGCGGCCCTGTGGTGGTGGTGGCGGCGGTGGTCGCGGTAACCGGCCGTTGAGAACCGTCTCCATCACGGCTAATGCGTGAAGTCGTAGACAGGCTACGGACCGACCGTGCGCCCAGGGTCAAAGGCAAATATGATCGCTGTGGCCATATTGGACATGCGTGTGTTAGCAGGCTTGTGAGCTCGCTTGGCGGTTCTGGCCGAATTGGATCCGGATGTGAAGCTGAAGATGCGAAGCCGAAATCCGTTGCAGCACGGCCATGGTTGTCGCGAAAGCTGTGCTATCTGGCCCAAAGAACGCATCTGCAGGAATGCACTGGCCCTGGGGAGTGGTTTTGGTAGCGCCATTGTGAGGTGTGCTGCCGTTGCGGTCGACGGCGTGAAGCCCAATTTCGTGTTTTCGTGTCTCGACCGATCTGATATGACGTTGTTTTGCGCCTGTACCTGAAATTCTACAGTGGAGGCTGCTATATGCCCTGTGATTCGTGCAAAGCCATGGTCACGTGGAGCTCTGTGCGAAGTGAGATGTACAGTGTGTATACTTGTAGAAAATGAACCTGTCCATATTTGCATTGTATATGTACTGTGGACGTGCACTTTCTGCCTCAGGCTACAATTCTCAAAGACGTAACGGCAATCACGTGCAATTCCCAGATCTTACGAGCTTCGGTTTACCGAGCCTGCGATTCGTCCTAAAGCTCTCCACACTTTCCCCATATGCCAGTGCTCTCCATCGCTCCTGCCCGCCGCACGACCCCACCGTAAGAGACAAAAGGCACATGCAGACAACCACAAGCACGCAAGCCTGTCGTTTTCCCGACCGTACCTGCCATTTTGTCTGCCATCGCCCTTTGAAACCGAATATCACAGCACATTGCCCAGAGATACAAAAGACACCAAGCTTCCAATCTCCTCCCACCACAAACGTAGGGAACCCTCTCCCCTCTCCTGCCTCGCTTTCCGCTCCCTGCCTTCTGCCCCCCCTTGCAGCTGGCGCTGCCACAGTTTCCTCAGCAGCCGTTGCTCGGGTTTCCCGTTGTATCACAATGAACTCTCACTTTTTTTGAACTCACGGGAAGCTAATGCAACCAGTTGAAGATACGACAACGACTTGCCTGCTGGCATTACGCACGTCCCATTTCTCATTCACAATGGCTGGCAAGTTCGAGCCTAAGACGCCCGTCAGCCTGCAGCCACCCAAGGATGACCCCATCACCCTGGAGGAGCTGGCAGCAGCCGATGGTGAGCCCTCCCTCCCTCTTTCCATTTTTTTGTTCAATAAATGGCCGTCTAGACGCTATCGGCCCTGCTTCGTCTCGCTGTTTGTTTGTGTATTTGCTAACATTATCCTCTTTACTCCTCCCCTCAGGCGCTGATGAGGGAAAGTGTTACGTCGCGATCAAGGTAAGGGCGACATGAAAAAAGGAACCGGCAATCGTGCCCCTCGCATAGGGAGATGAGCACGCAGGGACCTGGCCTGTGCCTCCTTTCTGTTTGATTTGACATTTGGTCTCTGTTCCTGACATTCTCTGTGCTCTTTTCCTCTAGGGTCTTGTCTACGACGTGACCGGCAACAAGGCCTATCAACCCGGCGGCTCCTACAACGGTATGTATCTATCCTGTCCTCCTGTCCTGTTATCCTCCTGTCCCTTTCCGTGCTCTTCATTTTTCGTCGTGTGCGTATACTCGTGATACTGACGTGGTCACAGTGTTTGCTGGCAAGGACGCGTCGCGGGCCCTCGCCCTGTCATCGACAAAACCAGACGATGTGCAGGCACAGTGGCGGGACCTTGATGACAAGGAAAAGAGCGTCCTGAACGACTGGATCACCTTCTTCTCCAAGCGGTACAACGTCGTCGGCAAAGTTGTCGGCGCAACAAACACCGATTAGCATGCCGAGATGAGAGCTCACAGGGTGAGCAGAACGAAAGAGAAGAGTTCTATCCAGACTTTTTTATCCCCTTTAATTTAGCTATTTCGAATACAGTATGAACGGCCATTAACGTGGACCGAAACATAACAGCTACTGTTCTCCATTTCTTACGTTTGATTACAGCCGGGTCGATATATTATTGTCGTTTGCTCTGTGGTTGCTGTCTCTCAGCAGCCCTTGTTTGGTGACATGGCCCTGCCGGGTTCATGTGGGACAGCATCGGGCTTTTTAAAAGTGCCACCGCCGCCTCTCTCTTGTACCCTGGTTTGCCAGTGTCTCGCATATTTGTGTCCAGCGTCCAACGTCGTGTCTGACACAGGGCCACCTTTCCTACTCTTTGCCCTCTCTTTCAGCCTCGGTAGGGCTTTTCCGGTCCAACGTCGGCCAGCATACTTTTGAAACAGTTCAACGGCAGCGAGTAATAGCAGCAGAGGTGTAGTCGGTAGACGCCTGCTGGTGCAAAGTTTGAGTAAAAAAAAAGGGGGGGACGGGGAAGCGAGCACAATGTGGGTGAGTTATGACAGGTGACAGGTGAGAACGCATGTTGCAATCATCGTTTAAAAAATCGCCGATTTCGCCTCAAATTTCTGTCCCCAAAGCAAGGGCATATGACAGAGAATAGACTCTCATTTCCATCGCATGCCGGGGTACACTTGACAACCGGGCTTCTCATGTTGTGCACCTCACATGTTTTTCCATGTTGGATAATCTCCGTACTTGTGGCATATTCCTGCACCTAGACCCTCTCAATTCTGTTTGCGATAGCCTAGAAAATTGCAATCTCGACAATGCATCTCAGCTTGCCGAACCAATCGAGCCGTGTGCCACGTCCACAATTGAGGCTTGTGCCCAGTCCTCGTCCTTTGGCTCCTACTGTCGTATGGTGGCTGTCTCTCCACGACCAAGTACTTCAAAACATAATTCGTTTACATTATTGCCAGGTAAATGCAAGTGTGGGTGAAGGTTGTAGGCCTCGTACATCATTGGAATTCCTAGATAATACTAACAACAATATAGAGAAAGAGACAGAAAAAGACAGAGGAAAGAGAATAAGGAAAACAGGTTGGGGCCTCCCCAGCTATTCCCCAATCAGAGCCAATGTATTCGGGTATGTAGGAAGAAAATCAAAGTGCCAAGGGAAACCGTCATGTATATATGAGTGTGTCCTTGCGAGTGGCCTTGATGGTAATCGAGTTAGAAAATTTCGTAGATAAGGATCAAAATGGTGTACATACATTTCTCAGGGACTAATAGTGGTTATACTGAGCCTTGGAAGAACTGTGCCGCCGCAGAAGAGGACGAAGAGGGATGCAGACGGACATGGATAACCGCTTTGCAATACAAGACTGGCAGTCTACCTGCTGGTCCCAGACATTGCGAAGCTTGGAAATTCCAAAAACAATGGTGGTTGAGGTCGTTACGGGCCATGTGGCAGTACGACTTGAGCCGTGTCTGCGAGCAGCCGCAGTTGAAAAGATACTCCTCGTATTCACACATTTTTTTGGGCTAGATGTGGGGGGTTGGCAAGAGAGCAAGGTGTAAAGAGATGAGTAGGTTTGGGAGGCAGTAAAGATGTTGTTTTAGGTTAGATTTCAAGATGAATGAGGTATATGGTTTATTTGAGCTGCAAGAAGGTACAAACCGGGTTTTGCTTTTCAGAGGTAAAATGTAGAAGATAAGAGGCCGGTGATATTTGATGAGCAAGAGGAGAGAAAATAGAAAGAAATTCTGTCAGGGGATCGGGAACGTCGCCTATTTATCGTCATTTTGTCTCGACCTTCCTCCCATAACCATCCTCTTTCTTTTCTTCTCAACCTACCCCCACATTACAAACGCTGGGGAATCTTGCCTCCTCATGTTGCTATTTCCCACCAACCATAACTGCACTGAGCAGTGAGCTGCATCGGTGATGGTGGAAAGGCAGGAGCGTATAAGCGAGTGTCCAGATGTATTTTACGTGCTTATACAGGAGACTGAAAATCAGAGAAGTGACAGGATTCTGTTTGCCCCCGTGCAAGGCCAAGGGGGGTGTGGACGGTGGCGTGGGTGTTGCAGGAGGCAGAAGCGTGAGAGGCAATAGTAGTAAAAACGAAAGCAAGGGAAGGAAAGGAGGGAAGAAGAGGGTCAGAAGACAAGAAGAAAAGTGACAGATCACATCTCTTTTGTTTTTTTTTTTCAGTAAGTGCATGTATTTTATTGTATTTTATTGTGCTTTTTGAATTTATTTCACGCATGCAGCTTCCATTTTATAAATTAAAGACTCCGGAGCTTATCCTGTCTTCCCGGGCGTTTGTGGCATCTTACTGCAAAGTACGAGCTGCCCAGTCCTGTTGGCTAGGCATCTTATGGTATTATCTTTTATGTGTTAGTTTTTTTTTAATAAAAAAGAAATACAAATCAAAATACCGCTCTAACCCCCTTCCTCAGACGCTGCTCAATACATGGCCTCCACATACAGCGCGCCCACTTGAACGACCGGCCGAGAGTAAGCTCCCGCGGCATATGCCCCTACTGATTAGCACCAGCGTCATCCTCTATGCTTAATTGTTTTTTTTTCCTTTTTTCTTTCACAGAAACAAGAATAGCTTTGCCCAGGGCGGGGCTGAAAACAGGGTTGGCAAGAGAGGGTGCACTGGCAGTCCTCATTCATATGCTCCGAGTGGTTAGAAGTTGTTGTAGTTGGGAGCAGGCCCTGACTGGCGTTGCCCAAGCTCTAATTTCTTCGTACATGTACGCATTGTATGAAACAAGTCATTGTGCTGTCAGAGCCCTCTGCAGCAGATGATCCTTCATAATCTCCCGCGAGCATTTGACAAATTCTGTCAAACTTTTCACAACGTGATACAATGGGAGTTGCACGGTCGAAACACAAGCACATGAACTCCAATCTACCCGTGACTTGGATGGTGTGGTGGTGGAAGCATGCATTCTATGATGGGTTTTTTTTAAACAAAACGGCGGAAAAGAGATATGACTCATTTGAAAATACAAAACATAAAAAAAATCTACTGTAAAAACAATCAGCCCACGGTCTCGGCGCTTCGATTGAGAGAACGACAGGGGTTGAGGTCGGAGCTGAAAGACAAAAAAGAAAGATAAAATAGGCCGAGAACGTCCGAGGAAAGAAGAGGGGTCCGAGGGACGGTACATTACATGGGGAAAGCAAGGAAAGCTGGCAGGCTTGTCCGCTTGACGTACGGTGAGAAGATCCAATAGGATGGAGTGAAGACCAAAAAAAAGAATAATACGTCTGTCAGCCTCCCATGCATATATGTTCATTACGTCCATAAAAATTTATGGTGCTCGAGACGGAACTTCTGCTGGGGCCAAAACAGCTGGTCGGGTGATGCTACATAAACAAGGGAAGACTCGCTCCGATCTTTCTTACCATTCATCGGCCTATGTAGAAAGTGATCGATGGTTCGCCTATAGAACCTTTTTCCCTCGCAAGGAAGCTAGATTACTGGTGCGGGATGCTACCAAACAGTCTACCAAGATTCCCTCTTTGATTAATGATAGGATAAAGGAAACATGAGTTTGGTTAGGGGCCATCGAACGTATGACCTGACAACTGCAGCAGTGTCTCCAAGTTCGCCGTCTCTTGAGAGAGACTGGTTTTGGAAAATCAAGCGACACCTTCGGGGGAGCCGTTGCAATGCACGGTTTATCTCACGGGGCATTCTTGCCATTGTCCTGCTCGCCAGAGTGCTGTTCAAGTTGCTACTGTCGACTCACGCCTTTCTTCTTTTTTTTCCCTCTGCTTTTTTGATCTGTCACTTTTTGGGCTGCACTTTGCTTCTGGGGTTTTTCAGCTTGCTGCAGCTTCGTTTTGTCTTGCGTGGGGGTATTGGGCACATGGTCAAAGCGGACGCCTCAAGCTCTTTTGACCTTTTTAGTTTTTCGTTTTGCTTCTCGACGTTACTATTCCGTTCCGATAGCTTTCTTCTTCCATTTTACTTGCTGCGCCAGGTCGAAGCACCATCCATTTGGTTTTTCCTCTCATGAGATAAAATGATAAATGAAAATAATACAAATAGAGGGGGGCGAGGGGTTCCACACAAACACTCTCGTCACTTAAGACTATCATATTCACCAACAGGCTATATTCTCGCCCTCGCTCATTGTCCTCTTCAAGCGATTGTGGACGGGGCGAGGCAGGAGTCCCAGTAAGTCACATGTACGAGTAAGAACGCGACTGACTACTTCCCGCATACATGGGAACGGATGTGAGTGGGTTTGGATAGGATGCGGAGGGGGCATTTCTGCACTCCTCGTGCTCCCTTACGTCCCAACCATTGCCATTTCTAGATGGGGTGACACGCTCTATGCACCTGTCTAACCGAGATGAATGTCCTTGAGACACTATTAAAAACAAACCTCATCACCGATGGGCAGCAACACATGCGTTTCCCTTGACGCATTTGCGTAAAGCTTTTTGTCGAGGCTTTTTTTTTTCAAAAGAATGCGGAAACGATCGGCCTACTACAGGGGGAGGGGAAAATAGCAACATCTCGTATGAAAGAGCTGGCCTGCTATCCAACAAACTAATGAAGCCTATGAAAGCCACCTATGAAAATCAAACTTACTTGAATAGGAAACAACAACAAAAAAGAAATAAAATCTAAAACCGCCCGGGAGGATATCCTGCCTATTCCTTATATTTTCTCGGCTGCGGCACCTCTGATGCTTGAACTTCCTGCACATTGTATGTACATGTACATGTATGCCAGCTGCAGGGCGTATTGCGGTGTGATGAAAGTTCGCCGTTGGCTTGGCCAGGCCATCGTGGGAGCCATCCTACTGGCTCAGCCTATCTACCTACCCATGCAAACCGGGTCCACATTATGTCGTGTCTCGGTGTTTTTTTATACCTTTTTTTATTCTCAATTATTATTCGACTGATTATTTTCTTCTCGTTTTAACCTTACTTTGCCATGGTTGCTTTCTTGCTTCCTCTTCCTCTTCCTCTTTTATTTTGTTCTTTTTTTCACACACCCCTTCCTCCGGCGGATTTATGTTACTCACACTCACAACGCTACAGCCTAGCACTGCCAAAGACGGTCGGATTCGATGGGCGGAAAAGGTAGTGGCCGACAGAGCATTGTAGCTGCACATTTGCCCAGATAATGCATTATTGCACAAGTAGGATAAGTACGTGGACCGCCTCGTTTACTCTCCAGTGTCGACCGCTACGCAGTATTTATTATTGACTGACAAGCTTTGGTTTCAGGCCTTTGCTACTTTGAGTTGCAATGTGACCTCTCTCAGAGGCTCAACTGCTGCATCAGGGTTCCTTTTGATATAGCTGGATCTTTTTAATGCATATTCGGTTTCTGAGGGCGGTTGTTCGGGCCTGCCTCACCTGTGTCATATTGTGCTCCTTCCTGCCTGTGACCTCATCCGTTCTTGCCGTGATTTTGGGTCGCCCGAGCCACGGGCAGGGGATTGGCCAGGCGGCAGCGGTGTGCACAGGGCGTTTTTGCCACAGGCTGACATTCGGCGTAAGGCAGCAAAACCAAAACGCCCAAAACGGCAGGGCCCCGCTTTTTGTGTCGCACCGGTTTCGATTGTCAGCCTCATTTTCTCATTTTGGCAGAGTCAAAAGATGGCGCCTTCCTTGCTTGACGACCTTGCCTTGACGGTCTATTCTCACCAGAAGGTCTCCACCAGATCTCACCTCCTTTTTGGACCATCATTTATTCGACTCGGCTACCCAGCTCTTCCGCTGGCCATCCAACCCTGCCACCCCACACCCCCCTGCCAAAGCATACTGGCCTCTCTTTCTTCGGCCTCGCATCGTCTCTCGCCTTGTCGCTGTTGTCCAAACGAGGCCACAAAGAAGCGCTGCTTCGACCATTTGCTGGCATGCTTTCTTATCCGTAGGCATACTTGTCTTCTGTGATATCTTGGGGATTGGCCAGGCCGCCACGGACCTTTCGGACGTGCACCGCTCGTTTGGCGGCTACATCGGCGGCTGCCGAGCCTTGTCCCGGTGCTTGTCGGACCGGCCTGGCCGCTCCGAGGTCGTTGCTATTTACACCCGGCCGCGGCTCTGGGCTTGGGACCACTTTCTTATTTAGACGATATCAGCGGCGACAACTGGATGCCCATGAGCGGGCGCGCCGGTGCCGTGCCTCGATGGTGCCCTGCTGGTAGATGCAGGCAGCAAACTTTGGAGCTCAGAGGTCCCTCTCGACCTGTTCCACCATGGCTGGCTATCAGCCAGTATGGAGGGAGTGGACGAAATCATGGCGGTGAGGCCTTTTGTTCCCGAGCACGTTAGACCATGGTGTTGTGTTCCGGCGCAAGCCCCGAGTGCTGTTCACATGACAGTTTCTAACATCATTCAGTCACCCAATATCCTGACCAGGCCTTAAACGACATACTGGCTTTCGTGGAAGGAAAAGGGGCGCCATTCAGTGCAAGACTGCACGAGATAGCGTCGAGCGGTTTTTCCTCTGGACCACTGCAAATCCAACACGCCCCACGCCCACGGACCGGCATCAGAGTATGGCACAATTCCTGATTCGGGCTATGGCACCACAAGCGGGTTTGGCAGGCTGAGTGCTGGCCGACGTTCGGCTTACGGTGGCTCGGTTGCCTCGCTGAGCACAGTGGGCCCGTGTGGACGTCGGCGGCCTGCAGATTGACAATCAGTCAACTGCCTCCTGCGTGGCATCGGAACATGGAATGCCCGGTTTCTTTGCCACTCGGCACGCAGACGGCCGGCGCAGCAGCCAGATTCACGCACCGCAACCCGACTACATCCTGGGCAGCCCCATGATGTCCGCGATCCAGCTGACCTGTGCAGCAACAGCGGCATCAACGACAGACAAAGCGTCACAGGGGATCGAATACCGGAGACAAATACAGCTATTTGACAGACTTGGGGCAATACCGCTGTAAGCTCTGCGAAGATGAAGATAAGCCAGCCAAAACTACCAGGACTGTATCTGAGATGACGTGAGTTCAGATAATGATCCTTTTTTCGTTGTTGTCGTTTGCTTCATTTCGGCATCTGTTATTCAAGTCTGTTTGGTCTTGTGTCAGCTAATGTCCCACTCGAACAACCTACAGAAAACACATCAATACACATACGAGGCGTTTCAAATGCCAGGAGCTTAAGTGCGAAGCACTTCCTGGGTTTGCAACCCAGCATGACTTTAAAAGGCACCAAAACTCCTGCCACAAGGATACGACGACACTGTCCGTCTACTTTATGTGCCATCATGGTACCTGCAAGGAAAAGAAGAAGCACTGGCCTCGTTGGGACAACCTGAAGAAGCACCTGCATGATGTGCATAAGCTAATGGAAGAGTCTCGCGGCAAGTATCAGTTCAAGTAAGATGCTTCTTTTTTACTCGTTTTATCAATCTTCTTTCAACCTCGTTATCCGAACCCCAATGTTGATAAATCCACGTGGCTACAACGACATATTGCAATCAACATGCTTACACCACCGACAGAAATACCGGCCAGCAGGAGAACGATCTCGCAGGCATGGGCCTCGAGCCTGAAGCAGAGCCCATGGGGACAGCGGTTCTCAGAGAGCTCGATTGCATCGCAGCCGTGAAAGCACATGCAGGTCCAAGGCATGTCAACACATTACCGGTTTCGGCTTTGCTTCCACCAGCAACTCGGAAAAGAGATGCGACCATTACGCAGGCCGTTGTGCAGCAGGGACTGCCAAACCCAGCCGCACTTCCGAGCCTCCCGGCTCCCAACAGTATCGCTCGACCTACACAGCAGTCGCGAAACTCTCTTCACCCTACAGCACCCCGTTCTCCATATGCCTCAATCGGTGTTGTTCCCAGAAGTGTCCAGACTGGTAGGGCTTGTATCTCCAGCGATTATTCCGAATTTGGCGTTGATTCAAGGAACATATCGCTAGTTGGAGATATGGGAACGAAACTAGCGCAAATCCAACGAGAAGAGCCGTGGACATCTGAGCGTTTGGTGTCTTATGGAAACGATTCAATGCGGTTGGTTGTCAACGGCGACGACGCTTTTCACGAGGAAGCTGTTGCGGTTCTCGAGTCTTATGCCGATGCAGGTCAGCTCTTTTCAGGAATTTCAAGCGAGACGGGCGATGGTGAGAATGCTATCAGAGATCTTCTCGGCGACACCGTTTTTACCGACGCAGTCGAAGCGGTGGTTCAACATAACACCGAGTTGAAACACGCGGCACAAGCGCGTATTCTGCACGGTACCGATGTTGGCAAAAACAAAGACGCAAGCCCGACAGGCACAGCAGAGAGTGCGGGACTCGCCGAATCAAGCACCCAGGTGCCTGTCAGCAACTCTTCGCTTGACAATTTGTCACGCGACCAAATCCAGGATATGCTTAGGAGGCTGAAGGACAATGGCCGATTGGAGAACATGGGATTCAGGCTCGTCGAATTACCGCCACGGCCATTATCTGCAGATCCAGACGCCCAGTCGGACCAGACTACAAAACTGAGTGGCCCAACCAAACACAATTGTAAACACAGTGGATGCAAATCGTCATTTATGACCAGGTCTTCTCTACGGTGAGTACTCAGCACCAGAACACAATAGTTTTATGTCGATACTGACAGGTATGCCATGCAGCAAACACGAGAAGCGCCACATACGCCCGTTCCCTTGCACTCTCTTTTGCGAAGGGAAGGGAAGCGACGCAAAGGCATTCGGCAGCAAAGACGACTGGAAACGACATGAGCTTCGAACTCATTTCAAGTGCTTGCCTAGAGAAAAGTGGCTTTGCTACGAAAGAAAAGGCACGCCGCCCACGTCCACCACCACGGAAGTTTGCCGCGACGCCTTCGAATCAGCGGCCGAATTGCAAGCGCATTTGGTCGAAGCACACGGCCACAATAGCAAAGTCTCCAAAGTCAATATCGAACGGCAGCGGTTTGTGCCAGTCGACAACTGCCACCGGTGGTGTGGTTTCTGCAAAGACTACATTCCACTGAAAGAAGTCTTGCGGCCAGTGCAGACCATAAAGCGGCTGCTGGAGACATGAGCTCGAGCGTGGAGCATTTGCTTCGCCTAGAGGGGTTTATTCGCTTCACAGACTTTTTCTCGGGGCGTTGCAACCATATAGCCGGACGAAACATGCCCAAGAAAACCGCTGTGGACTGGGTTGAATTCAGTGCCGATAGCGCAATGCACTCTTCTGGCGACGAAAAAGCAACGAACAAGGCAACACAAAAGCAGCCATGGGCGGAGGCATGGCAGGCCAGGGATCGGCAAACCTCTCATAAACGTCCAAATCTGGCGTTGTGTAAGTCATTTCTTGCGGCCCTTTCACGTGTGCACGGCCTTCACTGACATATTCTCTTCAAAGTGTCGATGCGGAACGGCCCAAATGCACAACAATGAACAATACCAATACTGTAGCGAATGCGATCACTCGAGATGTGAAAACTGTGGAGCCTGAATGATTGATTTAGCACAACGACATTGGAAGATTTACCGACCTTTTTTTCTTTTTTTTTTCCCTTTTTTTCTGTTCTCTTTCTCGTTCCCTAGATTGGAGCTCGGCCGACCAAACATTGGAAACCTGGGCTGGCACAGGTCATGTGCGAAGGCCTATGCATACGAACTTTGCTTTTCTTCCTTCACGCTGTCTTTTTGTTCCTCTTTTTCCTTTGCCTTTTCATTTCTGTTCGCCTTGTGCGTACCATAGAGTCTTTGGCCGAGTCGCGATGAAATGACATACGACGGAATCTCGATACCCGGTGGCGTTAGACGATACTCGCAATACTACACAAGGCTGTTTTCTCACATTCGGTTTTCTTTTCTTTTTTGTTCTCTGTGCATGGGGTCTGTTCAACTGCCGTTCACATGTCAAAAAACACCAAAGAGTTATCGGTCTTATTTTGAGCAGAGCTGAGATGTCAAAAGTCGAGTAGGATTGGTACGTAGGATAGTCTGGCGGACGCGGAAGCGGGCTGAGGCGCAGCATGTGTGGCGTGTGGCCTTTTGGGGGCGGAAGTACGACACAAGGCACGAGATGAGTCACAACCAAGAAGTGAATGTCGAGATGGGTGCACAACAATTGATTGTCTGTATTGTTTGGTTACGTTGAGGCTCTGTGCGAGCTGCTTTTGCGGCTGCCCAACGTCCCCCATCTCGGTCATCTTTGTTGCCCAACATCCAGTGGCACGGGTCCAATCGCTGCACGACGTATGTCGTAGTGGGGGTCATATATATATTTATTTATTAGTGTCTACCGTCCAACGTAGTTTGTTTGATTTACTTTTAGCCCCCAACTTGTCAAGGACTCGCTTGGGTTGGTTGTCATATGCAAGACACGTCACGGTGTTCGTTCTCCTGTCTCTGAAAAAGCCAAGACAGAAACTAACTGTTGCACGATTATTTGGGGGCCGAACCGTTTCTCTTTTGTTCGCCAGTTTATTTCCGTTAGTTTGCAGGTTCTTTTTTGTATTTCTCTTTTCCCAAAAGTGTCGGGGCCAGTAATGTTTGTTTTCGATGTTTGGCTTTTCGTTCTTTTCCGTGCCCTGCTCAGATGTCGGTCGAGATTACTGTGTTGTAGCATGTCGACTGAGGTAAAACAAGGGGTGTGGTCAAAAAGAAGACAGGCAATACCAACAAGCCAAGTTTTCTACAAAAGTGTAAATTCGGAAACCGAGGGCTCACCCTCGGCCTTTGCAGTTTTTTTTTACTGCGCGCATGAAATCCGTTGGACAAACTGTATTATTTTATGAGTTGGCACGCTGATTATGCCACTGGCAGAGAATACGTCGTGTACGCTGCACTCGATCTTTGGTGACATGAACGTATTACAGCACGTCCGGAGAAAAGGCGGTGAGAATGTTGAGCACCAACTCGGAATATTCACGTTTTACAGCAGGAACAGGGTTGGCGATGAGGGGGTAAAGATGAAAAAAATACAAATACAACAGCATGGGCGGTCGTCTGTAAATTCCTTTCTTTCAATCCCACAGCTTTCTCTCGCTATTGTTTTGTTATGGGGCGTGCTCGGTTCCCATTATTTTCCTTGCTCCACCTTCGTACTGCCTTTGGTGCTATAGTTCTTTTTTTTCTTTTTTTTTGGTCATATGGGAGCTGGCGTTACGAAACAAGCACTTAGTCTGCGGAGATGCACCAGCTGTCGGATGCTGCGCCGGCTTTGACTTCTTCTTTTGCTTTTGTGCCCTTTGATTATTCTTCGCTAAGCCCCACGTTGCTTTTCTGTAAATTATTTCCAACTTGATGCCCAACTGCATATCAGATCCGGGAATGGTGGGCCACGGCTGGCTGCTTGGCCCTTGATGGTACATGTACAAGCACAGGTAGGGTGCCTTTTCCTTTTTCGTCTACGATACTTGCTCGTCGCTTCATCTGCTTCCCGACGCCGCAAATAAAAGAGGGGTTGCAAAGAAGCGAGCGTGCAGTTCTTGCACCACAAAAGAGGAAAGGAGGGCAGAGTCTGACGCCACTTTTTTCGAGCTTTGCTTTTTCTTCTTTCGTATCCTCGAGCCGTGGCAAATCCCGGCCAGAGCTCGTCACTGTTCACTGTCCCTGTCGCCGGCTTGGGCACATGTCCATGTCCTCCAGGCAGAAATGGGACGTATTCTTCTGCCGCAACCTGTTCAAGAATCAGGAGACAAATTGTTTATTTTTTGGAGCGCTGAAAAATGCGGTATGCACGACGCCAGCTTTTCCATGTCGCTCTTTGACTTATCTGGGTAAAGCTGAGATGGGTTGCATCCCACCCAGCACTGCCCTTTTCTACATGCCCATGACCCGAGAACGTAATAAGCAAAATCGGTGGTCTAAAATAATCGCTTGTGGAAGAAAGCAAGAGCACACAACGCGCCGGCGGTTTCATGACGGCGCTGTAGTTGTTGGTTGGCGGCGATGGAAGCGCTTCTCTCCTCTTCCCTCCTTGAACGTGCATATTCCAGTCTCTAGATTGTCTGCATGGCTTCGGTTCAGCGCGGCTATGCGGTAGAGTCTACAAGTACTGGCGAAAGTAGATATACAAAATAGAAAAAAAGTGATGTTTGTACCCGGTACCATTCTGTTTCTTTCTTGGTCTTTGCTGGACCCAAGTCCTATGCAACTGCCTAGGCGGGTAGGGTATCCAGAATGGTGGATGTTAAGCGCGGACGGACACTGTTTTCTATATTTCTATCTGTCTAGTCCCTCGGGGCGTCCCCGACAAGAGAGGATAACGGGCCGTTGTGGAGAATGCTTGCCCTTTGCTGAGCAGGAGCACTCAGCATTTGGCGCAGCATCATTGCCAAAGGGCTTTCGTTGCCGTCTCCCTTTCTTCTCAAATTGGGCATTCAGTTGAGCACGGAGCAGATATCGTTTTTGGTCATCACAGGAGGCCAGCGCAGCCATGCAGGTGAATAACTCTTGGAGGCTCAAGCCCAGCTTAATTTTATGTCAACAGCCGCGGGAGCAGAAAGTTGAGAATGATTAGATAAAGTAGATAAATTGTAAATTAGACTGTAAATTGGATAAATTAGATACAAAAATAGACACTTCGGTCCACTTTCGATCTCGTGTCCAAAGCTGTTGGGGTAGTAAGACATAGCTCTTTCTCTTGAGTGCTTTTATCCTTCGCCTTGTGGTTCCCGTAACCGCTCAAAGTCTGAAAACAGTCTAGATCAACCTTGCACACTGTTGGCCAAGGCCATCTACTGGCCTGACTAAACTAGGTTTGGTCTAAACCGTGCATGTCAGGCATAATTACAGAAATGACTGTTTTCTTTTTTTTTTCTCTCTTTTTCTCTTTTTCGTTTCTTCCTCTTTTTCTTCTTCCCTGCTTTCTTCTCGGCTGGCTGTCCTGAAAGGTCTGGGCCGTAGATAGAAGTTGTACGTGTACTCCGTAAACCGGAGCGAAACACTCTATTCGTCTTGAAATTTCACACCTATCGATAGCAGAAGGGGACTAAGACAGGGAGGGACCAGGCCAGCGCAACAACCCTCTGTGGACCATGAGGCTCTATGTGGGTCCCTTATCTGATTGGCTAGCCCTCGGTTTTTTCTCCATGCTGAACCAAGAAATACCTTTTCAACTCAAAGTTCACTGCACCCTTCTGACGCACGAGTGCGGAGCCCTGTATTCCGTACAGGATAAGATACATCGCACTGAACGGGACAGACCATACGAGGGAGGAGAGGAATGACATCTACTCTCGTACGTGGCAGCCAATCAATGAGTTCATAGTACAACGCAGCAAGCGGTCCGCGTCCTGCCATCGGCCTTGTCGGTGAGCCAGGCCGCTGGACGCACTCAAGCACCGTCAAGACAGGGTGCGCCCTCGCTGTGACGGCCCTGTATCAGATGATTGCCAACGCCGCTGGCACCTGGACGGACATGTTACAGGGCACCACACGACCACGACGAGAGAAGACGTTATCCACGATATGGGACGACTGGCGGGTCTCCCCATACCCTAAACTAGGTTCCCTATTTTAAGCTTCTCTGGCTGGGTCGTCCGTTTTGGGTTTTTTTTGGCTGTCCCTGCTCCGTAACGCAGCATAATGTGGCTCACAGGACAAGGCAACGACGGAACATGACCAAGGCAACAGCCTTTTGACGCGTATATCTTGCGATGGAAAGACCAAGCGACATGATACAACAAACAATAAATAAGAACCTCGGCCATGACTATCAGGGATGCAGCGGCGCGACTACAAAGTAGAGAGACCGTGAGAGCGACAAAGACAAGGGAACTCTTGAAAAAAAAAAAGACAGCCAAGAGACCACCTGGGACGCTCAAAATGCGGCATGCCTGGATGTCAAACGTCCACATCGGCTAGCTGGTCTTCTTCGTGCTTCTCCCCCTCACACCCCCAAAAAGTGTAAAGCAAAAGATGGCAGGGCTCGTGGATGGACTCGTGACGGCCAACCATACAGAAACCGCTCTCTACACGCAAACATCCTCCCGCGCCCTCCTTCGTCTTTCGTCTCCTCTGACTTCTCTTCCTCCGGAAAGCTGACAGCCAAATTTGACGAGGAACACAGCTTTTGAGCTCCTTATCTCCAGGCTGATTCTCTTGAATATTCTCATTCCTTGTTTCTCGACAATCTGTTTCCTCACTCTTACTTCTGCCATTTGGATGCCGCTGCGGCCTTTTCGCATCATCTGCCCTCAATTTCCCGTTGCCGTCTTTGCTTTGCCTTTGGTTTTGACTGTCTGTCGCGCTGCACAACTTTTGCACTCATCTTTTCTGCCTGTAACTTCTGATTGCCTCCTTTTTCGGTGATCCTGCTTGCTCTTGAAACTTTGCCTTTCAAGTCCACGCCGTCCTCTTCTCGCTTCTCTGTCTTCATCTCTCGGTACTTGCACCAGAGACCCTGACTTGTACCGTAACGAGCCACCTTTCGGTCAACGCCGTCCGTTCCTACCCCAAGGACATGGGTCACCATCATCAGGAAACACTCAACAGAATCAAATATTCTCTGACAAGGCTTCAACTGCGCCCTCTCCGACCTCTTTGGTGCCCGTTAACAGACTTATCATACGGTCCTCAACCTTTGAGTTTAACAGCTGCCTGTATTACTACCGGCTGTCTTTACGCCAACCCCTCAAGCTACAGCTTCGTTTCTCAGCTTTCGGTGTACTTTGCCCTCCGTCCTGCCTCCTCCATCACGAGCAGTTCTTGGTAACCATTCAGCAATACAATCCAAGGATAAAAGAAAAAGCCTTGCAAGGCGCAGGGCATGCCGCCCTCCCCCACCCAAGGTCAACCACACAGAGTGTCCGGCACCATCTAAGCCCCTCCTTGAAGGACACGCAAAAACTGGCCTGCCGCTGCGCAATTTCCACAACTACTACCCACTACCACCCTCCCCCCCCTTCGGCCAAGTCTCTTGCGTCTGGTTCGTTCTGCAGTGTTTGTGTTTCTGCGTACCGCGCCTATGCCAGCCTGCTCCAGCCTGCTTCAGTCTGTTCCAGTATCTGCTCAGCCCAGGGCAGTTGTCACCCTCCAGTTGCTACTTCCCAGCCATCGCACGTCCCTGGACCCCATTCACACCCCCCTCCTCGTGCCTTTAATGACCGATTTCCTTTCTGGCGTCTCTCGTTCTTGCCTTCCTGTTGCTTGCTTTTTCCTATTGTTAACCGTCCCTGCGCTTTTCCTTCCTTGAGAGCTGTCAGTGTCTATCCTCCCTCCACCAGCCGCGATTGTTGTGCACCTTATGCACACGCAGTTCCGACTGCCTCTCTTCATTCCCTCTACCCTTTTTGTTCCTGACTACATCAGTTTCCGATCTTCCTTTATAGAAGACAGCGCCCCCCCCCCTTTTTTTTTTTGTGGTCTACAATGCCTTTCTCTCCACTGCACAACCCTTTCGACTTCATGAATGCTCCCTGGTATCCACGCCTCGACTCTGACTCGCCTCCTGTTGATTCTTACGCTTTCCCATCCTCCTCTCCCAAGCCACGCTCAAGGCACAACTCGGAGTTCTCCGCCTCGCCCTCACAGGGTACCGCTGCATCAAATCCAGGACACGGAACGGCTTCCCACCAGCCGCCGCCCTCCTTTGCTCCTCGGCAGTCACATCTTTGGCAGCAGCTGCGACCCGATGCTCCCGCAATATCCAAGTCCGCCACGGAGCTACGGTCCGGGAGCTTTGGTTGCTCCAGCCGGGATTGAGAGTGTCCAGCCGCTCCAAAATATTCTCTGTGCCAGCGAATGCTGCCAAAGCACGCCCCGCCAAATTTCGAGGCTGTTGTCCGAGGCGCCCGCGCCGAATCACTTCGCACACGGCTCCGATTTCAGGTCGGCGGCCGATAGCCACACAATTACCACCAACTACAACTACAACAACAGCAACAGCAACAACAACAAGGTCATGGATCACTATACTAGGCCAACCTCGCTCAGTGAACTGCTTCTGAACGATATCGGATCATCCCCCAGCACTGGCTCGGGGGTTGCCAAAGTAGGCATTGCGGAGTGCGACCCGCCATTCCCAGCATACTTGAGCGGGACATTGTACGCCGGTATGCAATTCGATCCGCATGCAAACGCTTGCTGCCCAAAAGTCTCGGCCACGGGCATGTTGGTAGAAGCATCAGTAGCCGCGGCGGCGGTCACGTCCATCATACCAGCTCTGGAGTGAACCCACAAGATATATTTAACTCCAACTACACGGCAATAGCACCCGGCGATCATGGGCTTCACGATACTTATGTCTCATTTAGGAATCAAGATGTCGTGGGAATACTGGTGCGCCGTCGACCGTCCCCATGACGATGGGGCTATCTGCCTACAAGCCCGTGGCGACCAGGGAGATGGCGCTGACAACGACCCGGATGGCGGTGCTCGTCTAATTACCGACACTGGCAATGTGGATAATCGCTTTGGCAATGGCATCCACAAGGACACCGACCGTTTTCAGGGATGTGAGCGACGTGTGGTCTCTGAATCCCCCAACCCCCCGAACCCCCAATGGGGCAACGCCCCATATCAAGGCGTGCTTCCTAAGGACGCAGATGCTGCGCCTGAAGACGGCCTGCCAGTTGCCACAAATCACTCTCGGCAGAATTTATAGGGGCACGGGGTGCAGTCACGAGCCTGGCGCTTCATCAAACTGGGAGCACCATCGACGTGATAAGACGAGGGAAGGGGAAGGCAATGGAGTTGGAAGCGGAGGCAGTCACATCAGTACCTCCCTCAGAAAACCAGAAAGCGGGCAAAGCGAAGCCACAGCAAATCAGAAAACCGACGCAAATGTGCCACGGACAGTTTCATCGCCACATGGTGGCCCCGGCCAGGCACCGGCCCCTCTATCGCAAACGTTGGAACAGCTCCCCGTTTTCCCATCCGGAATGTGGCACGCCACCGGTAAAGCAGCCGCGACTGACAGGAAAGCGAAAAGCAGCGATGGGGACGAAACAGCCTCGGCCACTCATGACCCAAACTCACAATCCACCTCGCCGGCATCGTCTACTACTCAACAGCAACAGCCGTGCCATTCTGGACTAACCTGCACCAAGTGCCCCCAAACCGTGCCGCCCACAGCTTTTCCGACGCCTGAACAAGCTCAAAGCACACATCAAGAGCAAGCACCAGCGCTTTCTAGAGTGCCGGTTCAGCTTTGCGGGCTGTGATAGGAGTTTTTCGACCAAGAACGAATGGGAAGCGCCATGTTTTGACGCAACATGTTGTGCCAGAGTACTGGATCTGTGAATACAGCAACTGCTCGGCCGCGGGGGCGGCAATTCCGACGCAGGGACCTATTCAACCTTCACTTGGTGCGGCATGCACATGCCGACTGAGCTACGAAAGGAGAGGGAAGGGCTAGAAGAAGCCAAGAAGGCCGCAAAGGAGAAGGCCGGGTCAGGTACTGCTACGAGCACAGTCCAGCTAGCAGGAGAAAGAAGTCCGCCGTTACAAAGGACAAGAGCAGCCAGAGCCCAAACAATAAAGCATCGACTAACGGCGGTGAGGCTTCTTCTGAAGTTGCTTCTGCCCCGACGGCCTCGCCCGAGTTTGCAACGGCTGCTTGAGGAACACCAGCGCATGGAGCGTGCCTCGTACAAAAGCGTATCTCATTGCCGTTAAGGATGGTATGCCCCGTGCCAGACTGCCTTGTGTCGCCACACGAGGACAAAAATGCATGGGACACTAATATGGAGCATATTGCAAGTCACATGCAGGACCAGGCTCTTCCTGGTATATTTGGCAATGAGATCGACCGCGAAAACTTGGTGACGTGGGCCGTCAAGAATAAGATTCTGACTAGTAATGGTGACGGAGTTTGGAAACTTAGGGTTCGACGCGTGTAGCTTTACCAGTATATTAGGACGGACCGTGATATAGGGTTAATTGGTTATGTACCGAATCAAGGTGGGAATACCACATCCGCGTTTTCTACTAAATCAGGCTGGAAAGCCAACA
>JADMNF010000153.1:0-82074 GCA_016097085.2 Sporothrix curviconia | reverse complement strand
GTGCCGCCGGTGTTCCAAAAGTCTGCCAACATTGCGTGCTGTCGTCACTGGCGTCCCGGCAACAATCACGGCACTCGCTGCACTCGTACGATGACGACGACGAACGATGGCGACGACCAGCACTCGCCTACCACTGCTGTCGGCAGCACGGCCGGCGACGAGGTCGCACTCAAGGCGCCCGAGCCCGTGATTCCCACCAGGCACCTGCAGCGGTCGGCCAAAGCGCGACATGGAGATGGGTCTCATCAAATTCCGCAGCTGTCAACAAGCTACTCCGAGGCCCGGCTTGAGTCGGCGTGGGACGGCCGGCATGGCAGTTAGGGGTTGTGTTGAAGTGTGGTGGTGCCTGCCTTTTCTTTTTTCATTTGTCTTTTTTTCTCCTTTGTCGCGGTTCTCGTATCTGTACATAGTTGTCGTGTCTTCTTGATTCCCAATAAATGTACGAGTATTGCCCTTTTTTTTCATTCATGTCTATCATGGCGTCAGACAAGTCATGTGCGGCTTCCCTTTTGGGTAAGAATCGTGCGCGCGAATCGGTCACCTCCGCCGGCAGGTGCGACCCGGTCACGTTATCAGATTTTTCTTCTTCTTTTGCTGCAAACAGTTTTATCAGATTCAATATCCTGACAGCGCTTGCGACTCTACCAGCACGCCTTTTGTTGCCCCTTTTTTGTCTGCTTGTCTGGCTTGGCCCCTCTTCCTCCCGTTGGAAAAAGCACGCCACGTCCACTACAGAAGGTTGCACTGCGAGATAGCAAAAACTCGAGCTATCGTGCCACGCTTTGCCCGGTTTCGGCTGTGAACTATTTTCCAAAGTGGGAAAGTGGGAGAGTGGAAGGCAACCAGCGGCTCTGTGCTTGGGGACTCCGACGGAGCCGCTGCAAACCAATCAGATACGCCAGCTGTGCCTAGTGGGTCAAATCCAACCAATGAGCGCACACTGATAGACTGATAAGATGGACGATTGGGAAATTCTGCACCGTTAGCGTCGGCCGGACTGGGTAGGAACGGAAAGGGTGGGAAAGGGACGGGACCCATTCTCGTTTTTCTGGCAGCCGCTCTAGGCTGCGGATTGCCCTTTCCCCCCCAAAGCCGTTGTTTCGTTGTCACCTGGAGGGCGCCCTGCCGAAGGAGGAAAATAAACGTGCCCCCGCGACGAAAACACCTGGCAGGGGCAGGACCCGCGCCCGGTCGCTCCTTTCCAGTTCCTGATCGCCCTGCGTCTCCCATTCCCATCCCTCCTTTTGGTCATTTCACCTCCTCCTCCTTCAACACTATCTCGATGGCTGTCATTTCTTGCGACGACTTTGCGCGGTGTTTTCCCCGCCCCCTTCTCATCCCGTTCTCCTTCACCCCTACGATCCCATTAGACCCCACGCCGTTTATGGAGCTTCACGGATATAAGCAGAGCCGGGCGCTGCTGCCGCTGGTCATCCTCGCTGCAGCAGCTGGGCCACCGCATCCGAGCCCCGACTCGCCCATCGACGACGGGCGACACCCCTCTTCCCGCGGGCACATTTGGGCCACCGGCGGCCCTGCCGTTTCAGCCGCCCCCCTGTGTCCCGTGCGACCCGGAGGTTTTTCCAGGGCCCTGCCTCTGGCCCTCCCGGCGAGCCGGTCTTCACCGATCTACTGCCCGGCGCCTCGTTCCGCAACCGACCCTGCTAAACAGCAAACCTGACCGCTGACGTCCACTGTTACCTGTGTCTGCATGGCTACTGCTCCGACGCCGCGGGCTCGACGGCCTCGAGCATCTCAAACGACACCTGCATCTACAGCGGCCGACCCCCGTTGCCGCCCATGGACGATGTGCTTCGCCGAACTTCCCGCCCGACAAGCTGGTTCGCGTGGGGCACCTGCAGCGGACCGAGTGCATACCCGATACGCATCTGATGCGAGCCTGTCATCGCTCTCACAGCAGCTGTACGAGAACTCCTACGACACGCTGGCCGACCTTGTCTATGTTCCGCACGCGGCACCATCGCTACTCGTACGCTTCTTTTTTTTTTTTTTTTTTTTTTTTTTTTTTTTTTTTTTTTTTCCTTCCACGCTAACCCATATCCATAAAGACTGTACATGGTTCTGTTCTGGGCCCGTTGCTATCCTGTACGGGGCATAGGCGAACCAGCTGTTCAATGACCGTTGCCCAGAAGATTCGTGCCGGCGCAACGGGCTCACTCCTACCGGTTGGCCGGCAGACTCCGGGCTACCAGCCCGTGGGTGATGCTTACGACGACGACAACGATGAGTGACGACGACTTGGACGAGTACCATGAAGGCCGAGGGCTCGGCCAGAAAGGCAGCTATGCCAAGGCCGGCCACAGCCTCGCCCGCCGGCCCCGCGTCTGGCTGCAGCGCCACCTGACGACGCCGGCGACGTTTGGCTGGAAAACATCACAGGACTTTGGCTGGTACACGGTGGCCGCCACGCGTGCAGACTGTGGACCATCACCATCTTTGTCGTCATGAACATTGCCCGCTCGGTCTGTGGCTACCACGCCTTTACCGGCAACATGTAGTAAGTCGTGTCGGCCCCCCCTCATATTTGATATGAAGTAAAACTGTAGAAGAGTAAACTGCAGGCTGACCACAACCTGCAGCTGGCCCACCATCAAGCAGCAGCTCCTACGCTACGGTCGGACCGCACGGCGTCATCTCCTTTGTCAACTTCCCACTCATCTGGCTGTTCGGCATGCCGCAACAACGTGCTGCTGTGGCTGACCGGCTGGAATTTTGGCACCTAACAACAACTTCCACCGCTGGGTTGCCCGCGTGGCCACCGTCGAGGCATTGTGCACTCCATCGGCTACACGGCCCTCGTCTGCCGTAACGGCGGCGGCATCCCCGAGCTGCTGCGCTGGTGGCTCTCTTCTTTCTGGTGGACCGGCGGCGTTGCCACCATCTGCATGTCGCTGCTCCTGGGCCTGTCGCTTTTCTACATGCGCCGCAACATGTACGAGGTCTTCCCTGGGTCGTTCCACATTGTCTTTTCCCATCTTGATTCTGTTCGGCATGCTCTTCCACGTGTCCATCTTTCACGGCACCTACGACTTCTTTTTTTCTGGTCATGCCTCATCATCTGGATTGCCGACCGCGTCATGCGGAGTCTGCGCATCGTCCGCCTTCAACCCGCTCTTCTGGACGACGCCGGGGCCAAGGCCACCTACGACTCCCAACTCGAACATTGTTGCGCGTCGTTTGTGCCGTACACTTCGAGCCTCTACCAGCCAAAGCCGGGCACGTACTACTACTTGCACGTGCTCAACGACAAGCGCTTCTGGAAAAGCCATCCCTTTACCGTGGCCACCGTCACCACCCTGAACAACGAGCGTGGGCGACGATGCCACTGCTATCGGAAAACGGCGGCGTCGCAGCCACAAGCCGTCGAGCTCGACGACCAGTCTGATGTTCAGAGCGACCGCGGCTCTGTCATGGCGACAACAGCGATGACGGTGACGACGACATTTCTCTGCCAACTCGCCAACACTGCAGGTCGATCAGGACACGCGGCGAATCTGCCGGCTTGCTGTACAACGGCAACTACGGCAGCACCCAGTCCCACAACCCTATCAAGAAAGGCCTTTCTAGCAGCCCACACGGCTGCCACCTCGCACTCCATTGCCTCTTCGTCGGCCGTTCCTCCCCCGGCCCACGCGGCCTCTGCCTTGACCTTCCTCATCCGCCCCTATGACAGCTTCACTGGTCGCCTGCGGGACAAGGCCGCCGCTGCTGCCAACCCAGGATACTCGGTCTGTTGATTTCTCGGCAGGCTATGTACCGAGCAGCCCCGCACCCGCAAACCTGCGTGTCCTGGTGGACGGCCCGTATGGACATGCCAGCGCTTGACGACGATTACGACTCTCTCCTCTTTGTTGTTGGCGGCAGTGGTTATCGTCGTCCCTCTATCCCACCTCACCGGCCTCGGCCGCGACCACACGCTGTCGCCTAACAGTCGCCGGCGTCTCAAGAGCATCCGCATTGTTTGGGCCGTGCGCGAGGCCGCGTTTGCCGCCGAAGTCTTGCGCGAAGACCTCAAGGAAGTCTTTGCCAACGCCACGACGAGGGCAACGGCGGCACAAAGGTCACGCTTGACATATCACGTGACACGCTCCAAGCCGTTTGTGATCGGTGATGCCGCTGACGACGAGATGCTTGCCAACGACGCCGACGACGACGAGTTAGAAAAACAACGACGATAACGACGACAACGACGATGATATACGGCTTCCCGGCCAAGCGTTACAATCAGCCACCGCCCAAGCAAAGACCGGCCCCGGTCGATGGATGACTCGCCGTTTGATGGGCCACTACCAAAAGCGGTGCGGTGCTCTACGAAGCGGCCCGATGTCCGTGGTCGAAGTCAGGATGTTGCGCTGCCGCAAAACGGGCCGCAAGGGTCCCAACGGGCCAACCGGAAACTGGCGTTATTGCTTGCGGCCCTGGCCGCATGGCCGACGAGGCGCGGCGTGCTGTCGTCGATGTGTTGGGCCGTCGTGGTACCGGGCAACATTGACTACCTGGAAGAGAGCTTCCAGTGGTAATAGGCGTCACGATCACAAGATCACAACGATCAAAAACGATTGAGCTATAGATTTCAAGACCATTTTATGACTGTATATTGCCTTTTATTTATTATCTTTTTTTATTCAGCATACCATCTGTACATATTTTATCCTTAGACAAGCCTGACATAGATTCCCCTATTTTTGGAATACTACGTTTTGACAATCTCTTTTTTGGGGTTCCCTTTTGACTCGCCCCTTCTACCTCTCCTTCCCCTCTTCACTTCTTAAATCCAACAAAAGAAGGCATACAAAGCTCCTCACAAACGCCACGCTAACAATTTTCAGGTCAATTCTTAGTCTTCACTCTGCCGCCCGTCTTTTACTCGACAGCCTCCTCCGCATTCTTGCCCCAGGGCCAGTCCCAGTGCCATGGCCTGTTGGCAGTGCCACCCTAGCCGCAGTGGGTGTGACCAGGCGGACCAAAGGTTGGCTTATTGCTGTCACCGTCGACATTCTCGGGAGCCTCTTCTCTGTCGTCGAGCTTCTTCATCACGGGACGCACTGGAGGATACTTCTCGTCCTCTGAGGCCTGGCCCGGAATCACGCGAGGATGACGGCCAGGAGGGACAGGGATGGGCGGCTTGCCGAGCGGGGGCAGCTTTGGATAGCATTGGCGTGGTGCTGATTTTCGACATCGTCCTCGATCTGGGGCGTCGATAGAGAACCACCCGGCATGGTCGTCGGCGGCGCGGTGCCAGGTGCTCCTCGTGCCGGTGGGCCTTGGTGGGGGTCTGGTACAGCATGGCTTCTGGTTGAGACCGCGGAGCGCGTCGTCCATGCTGGCCTGGATCTCCCCGACCGAGAGCCCGTGGATGGAATCGGGCGTCTTTTCGGCGGCGGCACCAACAAGCGTCTTAGTGAGCAGGTTAGTGCAATCCGTCTCCCGGAAGTAGATGTTCTGTGTGTACAGAGGCTTGCTGCAGTCTGTGGGGCACGCCTGGCACGGCTGGGTCACGGTCGACGTGGCTGTGGTCGGGCAGCATTTGTTTTCGCACGGAACCTGGATAAGCGTGTGGGTCAGGAGCCACTCGGCCCGGCAGTTGCCAGCGATGCCGGGGCAGGCCGTGTACGCGCAGTTTCTTGTCTGTGCGGTGGTAGTTAGTGGTGACTGAGCAGCGAAAGGAAGGTAAAGGTCTGAAATCGTCCGATATTAATTGGGTCGAGACGCACCTCTGAACGGTGGTCGTGGCTTGTAGCACTCCTTGGCACCAGCCTGATAGGGGAGGCATTCGAGCAGATCAGCGGGCGCACTGATCTAGCAGAGACGGTGTCAGTGTGCGGGACGACAGTAGGTGCGTGGAAGCGGCTTTGACTTACACGGTGGCCGCGAGATTGCTCGTCGTGAGCAGCACGGAGAGACACCTCATGTTGGCTATTGAGCTGGCGAGTTTGTCGGGCCGATTGAGCTGTTGTGAAAACAAGAACGGAGACCGGGAGGGGGTAGGGATTCTTTTTTCTCTTTTTGGGAGGAGGAGGAGAAAGAGGGAAAGAAAAGAAGAAGAATGGAGAAAGAAAAAGACGTGCGAGAAGAGTGGCATATAAGCTATGCGAAAGATGAGCAGAAGATGAGGTGTTGGCTACCTGCAGTAAGATGCAGCCTCTTAGCTGTCTGCTGACTCCATGATCCAGGATGGACACAGTTACAACCAGATGACATCGTGCCTGTTGGGGCTATGAGGACAATCATTGTGGTTGTTGGCGTTGAACATTTTGTTGGCTGCTTGTTGGTTGTCCAAGTATCCTTGTATCTTGGTGCGTTGCGCTTACACGGTGGTCTCGAACATGAGGCATGATGGCTGGGTTGGGGTATTACGGTTAGCCCCGAGCATCTAAAAGCTTGTCTGCAGGACTGCTAATTAAGTTTATCTTTTCCAGCGTCGTTTCTATCAGAAAAGTCCAAATAAAGTTTAACAACCTGTTTGATTGTGAATTTGTTGATTTGTTGATTTGATATTGATTTATTCTTTTAGATTTATACATCTATACATGAGACCTGAATAGTATAGTACAGGCCATCGAATGCCTCGAGGCCGGAAGAACATGCTTTTATATGCCAGAAATGCCTGTTGGAGATGGTGGGAAACACGCAAATGCTCAAAACATGAATGCTGAAAAAAAAATCAAAGTGCTGCCCCTTTCCCCTTTTTTTCCCCGATGCCCCCCAGCCATCACTCATCAACTACCCCGACGAAAACCATCAGGGAACATCTAGAAAAACATCCAGAGACCAAAAAAGACTAGAAGAGGATAGAGCCCCCTTTCCCCGCCCGAAACACCAATACTTGAAACAAAAAAAGACAAACGCCACCGTATGTTCGTAATATACAATACCATGATAAGAAGGCATTAGGAGGATAGGGAGATGAGGAGGAATGAGAGAGATGGGGTAGAGGTAGATGAAGAAATGTAAAAAGTGGATGAAAAAAACAAGTGCATGTGATGATGGGCACCTGTTTCTCCGTCTCCTTACGAGAAAAAGTAGTCACTCTCCTTGAGGCGCTGCACGTCAAAGTCGCCCTTGGCGGGGATCTCGGGGAAAGTCAGCGGGACCCAGATCTGGACGGCGTTCTGCTTGGCAGCCAGCGCCTCGGCCTGGGCGGCCTTTTGGGACCTGGTGAGGGGCTTCTTGAGTCGCGCAGACGCGCCTCAAAGTGGCCCGTACCGGCAATCTCGGCGTCGGCGGCCGACAGCGACTCGTCCGCGAGGTCATCGGACTCGGCATCGTCCATAAGCGAGGCGTGGTCGCGGTCGTGGTCGTGGTCGTGGTCGTCAAATGCCATGTCCACTTCGTCGCCCGTGGCAATGTCGCCCATGGTCGAGCCCATGCCGTCGAGGCCCATGCCACCCGTGAGGCGGCTCGTAGACGAAGACGTAGACGAAACCGCCTCGCCGGCCGCCTTCCTGCCACGCTTCTTGGTCTTGGCGCCGTTCGTGACAGCTGCCGCCGCCTTCTTGGCCAGCAGCTTTTTTCTCCTGCTTCTCCTGGGCGACCGCCTCGCCGGCAGGGATGCTGCCAGGCTGAATTCGGACAGGTCCTCGCCCTCAATGACGGCCTCGGCGGACGCGCCGTCGCCCGACGACAGCTTGGCAAAGATGCTGGCGGGCGTGACCATCTTGCGGCCCTCGGCGACGCGCGCCGGGTCGTCGGAGCGCAGCAGGTCCAGGCGCTTCTGCTCGAGGACAAGCTCGTCCTTGAGGGACAGGCTGCGGCCGGCCTGCGTCTTGCGGAAGGCCTGGATCTTCTTGGCAATGGGGCTGTTGCCGGTGATGGTGGCGAGGTAGAGCGAGCCGCGGTAACGCACCTCGAACTCGCGCGCCAGGCGGCCGACGACGTCCTCGCTGTGGATGCGCACAAAGGCGTCGCGCAGCACGCGGTTCATGGTGTTGATGTCGGCCAGCGTGGGTCCAGAAGGAGTCGTGGACGGCAGCAAACTGCAGGCCCAGGGCGTCGCACTCGAGCGCCGACAGCAGCATGTGGCTGGCGTCGAGCGAGTGGATAAAGTTGGGCGGGAAGGCCTGCAGCTGCTTGCGGCGGTGCACGGGGTCGGCGCGCGAGGGCATGGACAGGATCAGGTCCTGCAGACAGGTGTCGATGGCGCGCGTGTTGGCCTTGCGGTAGGCTGGACGACGGGCATCTGCAGGGCGTGGTCCAGACGAGCGTCGAGCGGAACTGGCCGAGGATGTCGTCGTTTGATGCGCTTGTTGCTGTTCTTTGTTTTGCTGTTGCCGTTGTTGCCGCCCTTGGCCACCACCGCATCCGGCTCGCCGTTGACGATGCGCTCAATCTGCTCGGGCGTCAGCGAGCGGCATACGCGGCCGCCAATCTCGCCGAGCCAGTGCTGGATGTCGTGCGCGCCGCTGAACATGGTCGACAGCGCCTGGAAGATCTTGGTGGCAATGTACGAGGCCAGCACCATGGCCGGGATGTCGGTGTCGGCGTGCAGCGTCGGGTACAGCGCGTCGAGCTGCTTGAGCACCTGCTTGCGCGCGCCGGCAAAAGTCACGCCGTAGACGTTGGTCATGACCGTCTGCTTGACGACCTTGCGCTTGATCTTGCCGTCGAGCGCCAGGCCGTGGGGGTCGCCGCGCGCGGCGTCGGCCGCGATGCTCTCCTTGACAATGTCGGCCACGGCCGAGTACACGTCGGCGGGGCGGTCGCCGGGCACCAGGTTGACCTGCTTGGCGCCCCACGTGTCGCCGCCCAGCGCCGCGTAGTGCTGCAGGCCGTTGCAGGTGCCGTCCTGGTGCACGGGCAGGTGCGAGACAAACTGCGTCGGGTCCGGCAGGTCGAGCGCGGCCGTCAGCTCCATGCACGCGGCCAGGCACTGCCATGGGTCTTCGGCCGCCAGCCACCAGCGCTGGCCGTGCAGCGGGTTGCGCGCCGAGTCGCGGATGCTCGCAATGTTGTCCGTCGCAAACGCCGCGCGCTCCGACAGGCTGGCCTTGTCGAAGCCGTACACGTTGGACAGGTGCACCTTGAGCCACTTGAGGCCGTCCGCGCCCAGCGCCTTGCCCTTGGCAAAGGTCAGCAGGCCGCGCACGTGGTCGGCGCCCATGTGGTTGAAGTAGGGCGGGATGGGATACGCGCGGCCGCGGAAGTCGACATTGTGCGGGAAGTAGAATGTCTGGTCGCGGAACGCGCGCGCAATCTCCATCTGGAAGTTCATGAAGCAGCGCACCGAGTGCAGGCCCGAGCGCTGGTTCTCGGCCGCCTTGACGGCGCGCAGCCAGATGCGCCGCTTCATGGGGTCCTCGCTGGCGTCGGGCTCCTCGGGGACGGCAATGTCGGGCGCGATCGGCGGGATGTCGGCAATGGCCTCGCCCGTGTTCCACGCCTCGAGCATCACGTCAAAGATGGGCCGGTTGACCTTCCACGCCGTGCGGCCGAGCACGTCCAGGCCCTTGAGCACCTGGTCCATGTCGCCGCGCGCAATCGCCGCCTCCGCGTACACCTTCTGGTCGCGCCGGAAGTCCTTGGTGCGTACGAGCTGCGCTGAGTACTCGAGGAAGCCGCCCTTGTCGGCCGTCTGCCAGGGCCGCGGCTCCACGACCATGGGCAGGTGGCGCGCGAGGAAGTCGCCGCGCGGCTCGCGCTTGAGCAGGTCCACGAGCGTCGGATTCGCCAGCAGCGCACCCACCTTCTTGCCGCGGCGCACGAGGTTGATGCGGCTAAAGGCCGGCTGCTGCTGTGAGAGCAGCGTGCGCGTCTCGGCGTGCTCCCGGACGGCCGTGACCTTGGCCGTGTCGATGAGCATCATGAGCAGCGCCGCGCCGACCTTGGCCTTGATCGTGATGGGCCACACCACGTCGCTGTCGCTGCCGGGCGTGGGCGCTGTCTCGGGCGACGCCACGGACTCGGCCTCGGCGGCCGTCAGCGCCGGGCCCTTGGAGGGGTCCGCATCGCGCGGCGCAGCGCCGACTTGGCCGCCGTCTTGGCGGCGGCGCGCGCCGACACCTTCTGGCCGCGCGCCGCCATGGCCTCGGTGTGCCGCTGCAGGCGGATGTCGTCTTCGGTGACCTTGGCGATCTGCATGATCACCTGGCCGATGGGCACGCCCTTGTCGGCGCCCTGCATGGCCATGGTGCTGAGCGTGCTGACAATGGTGACGGCCGCGAGCCGGCTCGGCGTCGACTGGCGCAGAAACGGCCCGTAGATGCAGCGGTCAATGTCCTCGCGGTTGCGGCTGGTCGACGACTCGGCGAGCTCAATCTTTTTCAGCTCCTGCGACAGCCGCAGCTCCAGGTCCTTGTGCCACTCGTACAGCCGCGCGTTGAGCGACGCCGTCGTCAGCGACGTGTTGAGGCCCATCTTGAGCAGCGCCTGGTTCTCCTCCTTCCAACGCTCGACGGCCGCGTCCACGCAGTCGCGCTCGATGCGCGACTGGATCTCGCGCCGCTCGCTGAGGCTCAGGCTGGCAATGTCGCGGCCCTGTGGGATCTCCGAGAAGAGGCTCAGCGTCTGCTTGAGCACGCGCAGGCCCATGCCCTTTTGCGGCGTGCCGAGGACAGCCGGGGTGGAGGCGGGGGTGGCCTTTTCTGCTTCTGTGATCGTTGCTGCTGCGCCTGTCGTCGTCGCGCCTGTCGCGTCTGTCATCGATGTTGTCGTCGACGCCGCGGCCGCTGTCGATACACCTTCGGGGTCAATCGCCCGCAAAGCCTCCTCAAACAGATTCGTCGACTCCTCGCCGGCCACCTTCGCCACGCCTGCCTCAAAGTTGTACGTGCGGCAGATGTCCGTGATCGTGGCGCGGTCCTGGTCGTTAAGGATGCCCGTCATGTACAGCACCTCGAGCCCCGAGTCGCCCGGCGCCATGCCCATGTACCGGTCCACCAGCTGCCGCCGCCGCACGCCGTGCGTGGTCAGCAGCGAAGCCTTGAGCATGAACGCAATCGTCTCGGGCGTCTGCAGCGGCTGCCGGCCGCACATCTCCAGCTCGTACCACTTGTGCAGCTCCTCGGCCGCCTGTGCGCTGGGCTCGTCGATCAGCTGGTCCACGGCCGCCCGCAGGTAGCGCGCGTGCAGCTCGGCCACGTCAATGTCGGCCGCCGCAAATGCCGGCTGGCTGAGCCGCTTGAGCACGAGCGCCGCGCGGTCCAGCTTGCCCACGTGCAGGCAGGCGTCGAGCATCGACAGCATCTCGTCCACGTCGCCGGGGATGCCGCGCGTGTTGATGCGCTGGCTGGTCACGGGTACAAAGTCGGCGTCGCTGATGACAATGGGCGAGGCCGTGTTGTGCGGCCGCAGCTCCCACAGCGGCAGCGGCGGCGGCGGTGGCCGGCCGAGGGCGGTGGACGGGGGAAGGGAGTATCGTGACGCGGCCGAGGAGGCGGAGGAGAGAGAAGGAGGAAGCTGGTCGAGCGAGGCGGCGGCAGCATGCACGCCCTCGTCGAGCGGTGTCGGAGCATAGTCGCCGAGCGCGGTTGCCAGCGTGCGCTCGGGCAGGAAGCCGATGCCACTGTAGAATGTCTTGGGCCGCCATGGCCGAATCTCGGGACGGTCGGGCCGTGAGGTGAAGAGTCTGCGGTCGACGCCGAGGGGCCTTGGGGGTTGCAGCAGGTGTGCTGGCTGTGTCGGGAGGGCTGGCCGCACGTGTGTGGACGGGATCCGGCGCAGGGCCGCGGTGTGGCGGCAGCCCGCGGGTCGTGCGAGCATCGTGGCGGTCCTCACGCGACAGCAAAAAATGAAGCCGAAAAGGAGAAACTCGAGATCGTCGAAAAGGTCGAGAAAAAGGAAGGGGAGATTCGTCAGACTCCCATTGGATGCGTCTGGGATACGGCTCGCTGGAAAATACTCGAAATAAATGCACGATGCAGAAAAAAAAATGAATGCAGAGGTATGTTGTACATTCAACCAAAAAAGATAGAAAGATGGGCTCATTTTAGGAGGCGGAAAAAACTGCACTGAAAAAAATGGGCCCAAAAATTTCGAGCTGCTGTAGACACGGGTGTTGATTGGCTGGGGCCCCAGGAACCCATCTGTCTGGCCTGCATGGGCCGGTCCCGCCTCTTCTGGAAGGCTATTAAATTTAATGTAAAAATAAATATCAAAATCGAGTCGCAAAACCAGGATGGCTAAAGAAGGAAAGAGCAAAGACGGAGACAGAAAAAAAAAAGACAGGTCGCTTCAGCAGCACGTTGCCCCTGCACAAACACAACACGACGCACACGATGCTGCAGCCAACAGCTCGGGCCGCAGGCAGCGCTGCCTACCGCGTACCGCTGCACCGGGCCCTGCAGAACGCCCCGCACGGTCTCGCTGCCAAACTGTCCTCGATGCCTCGGCTGCCTCAAGAGCCTCAAGAACATCGCAGACCTCCAGAGCCCGGCACAGGGCCCGGCCACGCCGAACCAGTCCCGATTCTTCTCCATCTCTCACCAGAAGCACAATAAGGACGACAATGCCACCGCGGCCGCCCCTGCCGCTTCCCCGGAAAAGCTCTGAGGCGTCCTCCTCGAACCCACCCTCTTCTTCAGCTACCTCTTCCTCCACATCTCCCTCGACAGCTCCTTCAACCGCCACCACCGCATCCTCCTCCGGCATCCCCTGGTACATGAAGGTGGACGTCCCGAAACACGCCACGCTCATCCTCCAGGACACGCCGCTGCCCGAGATCCCGCCCGACGTGCCCGCCCTCGTCAAGCCGCTGCTGACGTATGTGGCCGAGGACCTGGGCCTCGACGACCTGAAGCTGCTCGACCTGCGCGCCCTCGACCCGCCCGCTGCGCTCGGGCCTGATCTCATCATGCTTTTTGGCAGCGCCCGCAGCGAGCGCCACCTGCACGTCAGCGCCGACCGGCTCGTGCGCTGGCTGCGCAAGTACGGCATCAACGCCACGGCCGACGGCCTGCTCGGCCGCAACGAGCTCAAGATCAAGCTGCGGCGCAAGGCGCGCAAGGCGAAGCTCCTGGGCAACATGGCCTCGCTCGAAAACGCTGCCGCTGGCGGCGCCCCCGTCGACGACGGCATCAGCACGCAGTGGGTGTGCCTGCATGCGGGCACGCTGGGCCGGTCGCGCGCCGAGGGGCCTTCCACGGACGCCGAGGGCCGGCACCACAGGCTTCGGCTCGCTGCGGTCGACGGGCTCGACCGTTGTGGTGCAGATGTTTACCGAGGCGAAGCGCAAGCAGCTGGACCTCGAGTCGCTTTGGGGCAAGACGCTGGCGGCGCAGCGTCAAGAAGCGCAGCGATGCCGGCGAGGACGTGCCGGCGTGGGCTGTAGCGGCCGCACACGCCGCCCGTGAATCGGCAGCAGCAAAATCGGCAGGAAAGGAAGCTGCTTTCAACACGTTCGACAACGAGCCCGCAGAAGACGGAGAGAACAGGGACGAGAGGGAGGACCCGTTCGCAGCGCGGCCCAAGACATTCGCGGCCTCGGTGGGCGGTGGTAGCCAGCAGCGCCGTGGGTACGCGACGACGGCAGCGACGAGGGCAGCGGCAAGGCCCCGGATGGGTGGCGATAGCATTCTCGACAGCCTGAAGGGCGACTTTCTGGCCGCCGGCGACGTGCCTCATCTGTGGACGAGCGTCGGTCAAAGCAGCGCCGCCAAGGCCGAGATCCGGCAGCAGCTGGCCGAGTACCTGGACCGCATCCCACCGAGGACGTCTTCAAGCTGTTGGACGCGATCAAGCGCAAACAACCCCACCCCCAGCTTCGTGCTCGCCAGCCGCTTCGCTCGACGCGACACGTCGCCTGCCGAGAACCTGGGACCTGCGCGTGCGCGTCTACGCAAAAGCCGTTGCCCTCAGCCACTGGGACTACCCCTTTGCCGGGCTCGTTGACCTGATCCGCGAGATGCAGCAGGGGGCTACCCGGTCGACTGGTCTGTCTACGAGCTGCTGCTGCAGGCCATCATGCAAGTCCGTGCTGATTCGCGCGGCATGTGGCAGCCGACAGACGCACCCCTGGCCCTCAAGACGCAGACGGCCATGAGCCTCCTCGACACCATGACGGCGCGCGCGAGGACACGATCACGCGCGGGGTGCTGGTGGCGATGATCAGTGGCCTGGCGACACACAACCGTGCCGCCTCGGCCACCACACTGGCCGACGCACAGTTTGCAGCCAAGGTTGCATCAATGCGAGGGGCAGACAGCAGTACTGCACAGGCACAGGCACAGGCACAGACTCCCCAGGAGGCTGCCAAGGAGGACGAGCAGCCGCGCATTGTCGGCTACCAGACGGACCTCAACATGGCTTACCCCGCCTTTGAGCCGGTGACGGAGGTGGCCCTGGACGAGACGGGCGCACTGCTGGCGAAAGCGGCCGTGTTTCACTCCGGACCAGCTAGCCGCCGATGCGCTGCAGACACGCCTCGAGGACCTGCTGCGCCAGACCGGCCTGCCGTGCCTCGAGGAGGACCAGCTCATCCAGCTGCTCTCCGCATATGCGCGCGGCGGCGGACTGGGAGCGCTTCTGGGCGACGTGGCGCATGCCCGCGCAGCACGGCCTGTCGCGGTCGCCGGCGCTGTACCTGTTCCTGTTTGAGCTGTGTGCGCGCACCAAGAGCCGCGTGCTGTGCATCGACGCGCTGCGGCGGTGCTTCACAGAGATGCTCAACGAGGAGGTGCCCGTTTTGCCGTCGGGCCTCTTGTACAAGGCGATTATGAACTGCATCCGGCTGGCGGACAACAAGGCCGAGCTGACGGCGCGGAATCTGCCGGCGGTGATTGAAGAGAACAATGCGGCCCTGATGCGGCAGGCGAACCGGGAGTTTGTGGTCATGTACCGCTTCATGGAGGGCCTGCAGTAGAGTCCATCCTGGCCGGATGGCGTATAGATCCCATTCAGCAATGTCTCACACAAGATGAAAGATAGAAACTAGCCATAGTATATCGGAATTATAAAAACGATTCTTCTCCAAGATGCAGACTGCGTGAAGGGTATGTAAATTAGATAAATATTAAGAGGCCCGTATTGACCGGTGGGAGGGCAAGCCCGTTCCGTGATATATATATTATATCCTAGTTTTTGTCATAAAAAGTAGGCTTGTTGTAGTACAGAGTATCCAAACAGGACAATCACGCAGGAACCCATGAAACTCGCAGCACGCAGTAAAAGTGAAAGCGGGACCCAGCGCCCGTCTCACGTAAAGAGAAGAGCAGCTCGGCGAACCACAGCCAGGACAGGGCCAGCGGCACCCATGGCAAGGAGGACCCACCACATCTCGACGGTGAGGCGGCGACGGAACCAGCGGTGGAGCAGATGCGGCGGGCGGCGGTGGACGCAAGTGCGGGTGTTGTAGATGAGGCAGCCGAGGTCGGGGCGGCTTTCGCACTCAATGTGTTCGCGGCGGCGTTTCATAAGGAGGCTGTCGAGTTAGAAAATGATTGACGCAGCGACGCGTGGAGCGACGAATAAGGACAGGCAGTAAAGAGAAACAAGGCCCAAAAAAAAGAAAAAAACGAGCGAAGCGAGGACCAAAAAACATACGGGACACTGCTCGACAGAAAGCGGAGGTCGCTGCGAGATCGCAGTGGGTGTCGTTGAGGCAGTCGAGGTGGAGGCGGCGACGGGACATGAGCCAGTCGATTTTGAGATTGATGCCGGTGTCGACAAAGTTGTAAAAGTAGCGGGACGAGTGCTTGAGGGACAGAGCGTCTGGGTAGATGAGCTGCTGGGCGATCTGGATGTGGAGTTCGGCGGCAGGCTCATGAGGGAGTGGGGCGGGCAGGGCGAGATGGGGTAGGCGGTATCGTTGCCATCGGGTTGTTGGTGGCTGTGTTTTGTGGGAGGTGAGGCCGCTGATGTCGATGTCGACGATGATGATGGCGATGGCGATGGCGATGGTGATGTGGTTGGCTGGGCCTGCGGCCCGGGCCGAAACTTGGGCAGCCACTGGAGAGCCATGACGATGTGGTGGGAAAATAGATGCGAGATGGAGTGAGGTGACTATGGCAGTTTGCTGGACGCGACTGATGAGTGAAGGCTGTTATTTATGTGTCTGCTTGTTCGCTGTTTTCCTTCTCGAGTCTTTCTTTGTTTCGTGGCTGCCTGGCAAGAGGACAGATCAGACGATGTCTCGATTGTTGAGGTGTATCACAAAGCGAGACAGAAGGAAAGCAAAATAGAATTAATTAAAGAAGAGGAGGCAGAAGCTACTAAATAATAAAGGAGAAAGAAGAAAGAGAAAAGAAAAAAGAGGAAAGAGGAAAGAAGAAAAGAAAGGGATCCAAGTTGGAGAGACAGCTGCCACCAAAAAGAGCAAAAAAACCCACACGTCTAAAAAGGCACAGCTCGCTGCACGTCGCAGGCAAGTCGAGGCTGGACGTCGAATGGCAGCGTGCGGTGCAGGTGCCGCCTGCAGTAGATGAAACAAGGGGCGTAGGCTGGTGGTGGTGAGTTCTCATTGTGGGATAGGACTCAAGGTGGAGGCCACGAAGATAGATCCAGGAACAAGGCACCATGAACAGGACCCCAACAGGAAGAGGAGAGATGTGCGAAAACGCCAGCCCGGTTTCCTGTAAAGAACCTTGAAAAATGGACAAGTCAGAGATGCAGCCACGATAACGGGCAGGCGTTATCAAAGGCTGGGCATTCTCGAGTTCTGGATGTTTTCTTTTGCAGGTGCCCTGAGAGGCCGGACACTGGAACGACCCCACTAAATCGTCACTGGGTCCACTGAACGGGTCTCGCGCAGGCACCCGTATTTCGATGTCAGGCGCCGCCCGTCCCCGTAACGGCCCCGTAGCAGCTGCAAAACTAGCTGTTTCGGGCCGCAAGGCACTCAAACGGGCGACCCGCCGGGCTGTAACAGGCAAGAACGTTTTAGTGCACGGGCTGCCTTGGAAAGGGCTCACGAGGCTGCCATTGCTTTGTGCAACGCTGTCGTTTTCTCCTGCCAGTACCCGATCAGATCTCTGAAAAGCAATTCAACGAGAATTTCGTAGCCTAGTTGTGGAAAGAGAAATAAACGGCGCTGGCAGAGTCACTCGTAGGGGAAAGGATCTGCACACGAGAACTCTTGGCTTGCCAGGCCACAACAGAACCAGCCTGGGCAGTTGACTGACGCAGTAGCTGGATACAGTGAGCGTCTGATCATAGCACCGCCCTTTCACGGCATATCCAAATGCTGGCTTTCGTGCATCCAAGGTGCTGGAGCCTGGAGGCGCGAGTGCTGCCCCACCTTTCTTCGTGTAAGCTTTGGGTGAACACCGCATTCTGCCAGCGCTGACCGCCCGCATCGTCATGGCCTTCTTCCCTCCTCTGCACCGCTTGTTTTGGTCTTTTTTTCACTCCATGTCGCAAGCTGCCTCTGTTGCCTTTTATTGCCGCCGCATCTTGCAGCCAAGTACCATGACCGCCGCTCTCCACGATGCCTGTGGCTGGTAGTGACAGCATCGGCGGCGGAGCCCACGCAGCTGTCGGCGCAAACACAGGCAATTTCGATGCCGGCATCGACATTGATATTGATGTCGACGAGTTTGGCAGCGACATTGATCTTGACGACGACGACAAGGACAGCGACTACGGCTGGACTTGTCGCTAGATGAGGACGCGCTCGAGCTCTTGGACTCGGCAGCAGCGCCAGCATCAGAGCCCGCGGAACCGCCGTCAATACGGGCCAGCCTGCCATCGTCACGCACACGGATACTCGTGCCCATCGTCCCCGAAAACGAGTCGGCAGAGCGCAATGCAGTCCTTTCGCAGTCGCTGGGCGGCCCGCTCCTGGCCCCGGCGGCACCGGTGTCACGCTGCGCCCACTGCGACCCGTGGCCGACGACGACGACCCGAGCGCGGCCGCCGTTCTGGACGCAGCAGTGCTGGGCTTCGAAGCCAACTATCCGGATCGTACGTTCAAAGAAAAGGGCAAAGAAAAAGAAAGGACCTTGCTGTTTATTGGCTGGACGAGGAAAGCGTATATCTGACTAACAAAGCGTCCAGTGAGCCAGATCGTGGCTGAGCTGACGGGCGAGATCTCGTCGGACGACGACTCTGCGTCAAAGACGAGCAAGAACACGTCGTCAAGTGAAGCAGACAACTCCTCGGATGACGATGACTTTATCTCCAAGGACGGCAAGTACACGGCCAAGCCGGGCGTCGTGCCCAGCGAAGCGGAAGCGGCAGCGACAGCGACGGCATTCGTGCCGCCTGCACATATACGGACCAGGAGGCATGACCCGCGGCACAAGTCGCCCATTGCCCTGTTTCGGACAGCGCCAAAGAAGCCCCTGTCGGTCAGCGACCTTGTTGCGGGCATGGTGCGAATTGCAGTACGAATACACTCTGACGCGGCTGCCGGGCGGGCGACCGACGCGCACAGCGGCCATGAAGGCCGGCACAAAACTGCACAAGACGCTGGAAGACCAGGTGCACACCGTCGTGCCCATTGCCACGACGATCAAGGAAGACCTCGTGGCCTGTGCGCATTTTCAACATGATCCAGGGCCTGTCGACGCTGCGCGAGACGGGCCTGACGCGTGAGTTTGACGTCTGGGGCGTGGTCGACACGGGCCACGGCGCCGACGATGTGCGGTTACCAAGTGGTCAACGGCGTGATTGACGCGTTGAGCTATGAGAACCCCGACCCGGGCGCCGTGGGCTTTTCAAGCCGGATGCCAACTATTGAGGACCCGGACTCCAAATCGGCAGCGACGTCGTTTAGCACTGTCGCCACGACATCGTTCGGCTCGCAAATTACAGACTACTTCCCATCATCGCCGTTGGGACCCTCCCCGCCGGCACAGAACAGCTTGGACGAATATGCAATGGCAGCAGCAGCATACAACGACAGCCGCAAAATATACGTCTCAGATGTCAAAACGCGCGAGTCGTTGAAGCTGCCAACACCAGCGGCGGCACGGCCGGCCAAAATGCAGCTGATGCTGTACCACCGGTTCCTCAGCGACCTCGCCGCCGGCGGCTCTCTCTTTGCCAGGGTGTTTCGGCGGTTCGGCGGTGAAACCCCCTCCAGCGCTGTCGCCGTCGTTTCTGGCCGAGCTGACGGCCGACGAGGTCCAGGGCAACTATCAAGTGCCATTGCCACAGACCTCCCAGGGGTTTGTCGACCTGCTCCATGCCGAAGTCGCCCAGACGTTTCCCCGGGGCGCTGACTCCATTGGCGATATTTGTGGCCATTGAGTACCGTCAGCGGGCGTCCAAGCGACAAAGGCTCAGCACCATGGACGCTGCCTGGGGACGATTGTGGTGCCCGTAGACCAGGCCGCTGCTGGACCGGTACCATGGCCAACTACCTGGGCTGGTGGCGTGGTGTGCGGCCGGCCGTCGGCGTGACATTGAAGATGCGCCGGGTTCAAGTGCCGCTACTGCGACGTTTGCCGGCGACTGCGACTGGCGGCTGCGCATGGACGGCCAGCGACGCAATGGCAAAGGCACGCGCCAAAGTGGCTGCCGAACGGGACGGCAAGGCTCTGCGAAGAACAGCCAAGACAGCCAAGGCAGCGAAAAGTGCCTAGTCTGTGGCCTGCTTGATTTGCACACACTATTTTGGGCTTTCTGGTGTCCGTCTTGTACATACTTTTATTATATTCACGTCGCATGAATTCATTACGAATGGGAAAGGTGTATTTTGAATACACACACAATATGTCATTTCCTGGAAGGTGTTTGGGGTTTCTGGGGAGTTTCTTGGTCCATTGCCATCGAGCCCCTTTTGAACTGCCATAACAGGCCAGGTCAACGGCACAGGTCCATTACATATCTAGATTGTGGCCGCTGCACTCTATCCCCCGGTATATAGCAGCGCAAGATATATTGGATAGGCATTTTGATATATTTGGGGAATCTTGCCGAGCAGGCGGCGCTGTTCAATAGTAGCTGCTTGGTGGCTAAAATAGGATTCTTTCCAGAAACAATGCAGAAGAAGAGGACGGCTGTAAGAAAGTATGCCCATCTTTTCTCTTCCTATCTGGCAAAAAGAAGAGGTTTGCTCTGCTTTAGCGATACCAGGATCGATCTGCAGACTCTTCTTTCGTGCTCCCTTTTGTTCCATCTTTCGAGAGCGCTTTGCCACCGAGTCGAGGATGCAACAAACCTGTTGATCATCGCAATCTCACAGCCACCCCATTGACATGTACCGTGCCCGGTTTCCCACGCATTCTTTTCTTTCAAAGGAGAACGTGCCTGCCTATCAAGGAACAGTGCCCTTCTCTTGCAGGAAACGCATCGCACCTTCTGTTTTTCGACAAGGGAGACAGCATCCAGGCAAGCAACACCCCCCCTGCCCTGTCTTTGCCTGCAGTCCGTGATGGGCACAGCAGCCGTGTGCCCTTTCATTGCGGCCATCGATGTTTCTTCCGACCTCGATATCCACAGCATCATTGCTGTCCAGCATTGCTTTGAACACCTCTGAACATGGCGCGGTAACCGTTTGTCGTCGACAGCATCATTACTCTACTTTAATCCATCTCCTCGACCTCATGATCTTCTCCTCGCAAACAGCTTCCTCCTTCATCTCCTATCCGATGCTTCCCGCAGCCTCTGCATACTGTTCCTGTTCTACCTCTGTCTAGACACCACGCGCATCACCGAGCATCTCGGCCGTCCTACAGAAGCACAGCAGATGCGGCTGCGGCAAACCGCGCCCCAGTCTGCAGATACCTCCCGTTTATTGCTCTCTATTCTTGGGTATATATCTCCCTCTCCTGTCCATATATAAATACATCGGATTCGTAGCCCGTGTTTCTCGATCCTTTACCCTTTACCCTTTACCCTTTCCCCATCCCACCATCACTGTTAATAATTGCTCATTACCGCCGCTGGGATTGCACCCGCTCAAGCTCGGCTACTTCGATCTTCTTGCCGAAGTGACGTCCCCGATCACCATCTTTCACAGACGTCACCCTCTTTTCCACATGGCACACTCGTACCGTGCAACAGCAGCGGGCAGCAGGTGGTGTTTGTCGTCCTCGGTCTCCTTCTCGCACAACATGTAACACCGGCTTCTGCGTTCCAGAAACCACCGCCGCCAATACGCAGGGCAGGCCACCGCTGGACGCCTAAATCGCCGGATGCCAACGCCACGTTCGACCCGCTGGCCTGGGTCGATTCGCTCATTGGCGCGTCCAACGGCGGCAATGTCTTTCCCGGCGCCTCGCTGCCATACGGCATGGCCAAGGCCGTGGCCGACACCAGCAGCCCGTCAAACCAGGGCGGCTTCACGCTCGACGGCAGCCCCGTCACGGGCTTCAGCATGATGCACGACTCGGGCACCGGCGGCAGCCCCTCGCTCGGCAACTTCCCGCTGTTTGCCTACACGGCGTGCGCCGACAACGGCGCCGTCGACGGCTGTGCGTTCCCCAAGAAGAGCCGCGCTGCCTTTGGGCACTTCCGCAACACGAGCGTGACGGCACGGCCGGGCGTCTTTGGCATCACGCTCGACACGGGCATCGCTGTCAATATGACCGTGACGCAGCATGCGGCGCTGTTCCGGTTCACGTTCCCGGCCAACGGGACCGTCACGGGCACGGCCCTGGACAAGAACAATGTCAGCATCTCGACGAGTTACACGGGGCCCGTGGCGCCACTCATCCTGCAAGATCTTTCCGATTTGTCCGACTCGCGCCAGGACAACGGCACCATCCACGTCGACCAGACGACGGGCCGCATCACGGGCAGCGCACGGTTCCAGCCCAGCTTCGGCAGCGGCACGTTTGTGCTGTACTTTTGCACCGACTTCCACGGCGGCACGCTGCAGGACAGCGGCATCTTTGTCAACAGCCGCGCGAGCACCGCCGTCAACAACGTGACCATCTCGCGGTCCATTAACGGGTACCCGCTGCCCGGTGGCGCCTTTGTGCGGTTCACATCCGGCACGAAGCCCATCATGGCCCGCATGGCGACGAGCTTTATCGGCGCCGAGCAGGCGTGCGCCAGTGCCGAGGCCGAGATCCCGACTTTGATTTCAATGCCGTGGCCCAGGCTGCCACTGATGCCTGGCGGACCAAGCTGAGCCCGATTCGCATTGTCGTGGGCAACTTTAACACGACCATGGCCAATGCACAGAATCAGACCAACACCGCCATCACCAACAACAACGCCACCCTGCCGGCTGTTCCGCCGCGAAAGTCGCCGCCTGTCACGACAACCACACGCAGTACCAGCCCAACGCACGTGCCACTGTCGCCCAACGGACGCTCCCGTTCACAAACGCGAGCACAACGACCACAAACGGCACAAACAGCACTAATACACCCCGGGCCGCGTCTTTCGTCGATCCGGACTCGCTGCTGCGCAACTTTTACAGCGGCATCTACCGCACCATGATCAACCCGCAGAACTATACGGGCGAGAACCCGCTGTGGACGAGCAGCGAGCCGTACTTTGACTCGTTCTACTGCATCTGGGACCTGTTCCGCTCGCAGATGCCGTTCCTGGCTATTGTCGACCCAGACGCCCTGGCCCAGATGATCCGCTCGCTCGTCGACACGTACCGCCACCTCGGCTGGCTGCCCGACTGCCGCATGTCGCTGTGCAAGGGCCTGACCCAGGGCGGGTCCAACGCCGACAATGTGCTGGCCGATGCGTTTGCCAAGGGCATCGAGGGCGGCATCGACTGGGACGATGCGTACGCTGCCGTGCTCAAGGACGCCGAGGTCGAGCCGTACGACTGGTCCAACGAAGGCCGCGGGGGCTGGACAGCTGGAAGGCGCTCGGGTACATTCCCGTGCAGGACTTTGACTTCAAGGGCTTCGGCACCATGACGCGCAGCCTGTCGCGCACGCTCGAGTACAGCTACAACGACTACTGCATTGCGCAAATGGCGGCGGCGGGGCTGGGATCGGCTGCCGAGGAGGCCACGTATCTCGCACGGAGCAGCAACTGGCGCAATCTGTACAAGGCCGACGAGCCCTCGCTGTGGTGGAACGGCACCGACACGGGCTTCACGGGCTTCTTCCAGCCGCGCAACCTGAACGGCACCTGGTCCTACCAGAACCCGCTCAACTGCAGCAACCCCGACGAGTACAGCACGTGCAGTCTGCAGAACACGGGCCGCGAGACGTTTGAGAGCAGCATCTGGGAGTACGGCTTTTTCGTGCCGCACGACCAGGCCACGCTCATCGCGCTGTACGGCGGCGACGACGCCTTTGTCCGGCGGCTCGACTACCTGCACAACCAGGGCATTGTGTACATTGGCAACGAGCCGGCCTTCCTGACCGTCTTCCAGTACCACTATGCGGCCGGCCGGCGGGCCTGTCGGCGCAGCGTGCCCACACGTACGTCCCGGCATTCTTCTCGCCCACACCGGACGGTCTTCCGGGCAACGACGACAGCGGCGCCATGGGCAGCTTCCTGGCGTTCACCATGATGGGCCTGTTCCCCAACCCGGGCCAGAACGTCTATCTCGTCATCCCGCCGTTCTTTGAGGCTGTGCACATTACGCACACCTTGACAAAGAAGACGGCCGTCATCCGCAGCACCAACTTTGACGCCACGTACCAGGCCGTCTTTATCCAGAGCGCGACGCTTGACGGCCAGCCGTACACCAAGAACTGGGTGGACCACAGCTTCTTCACTGAGGGGCAAAGAGCTGGTGCTGAAGCTGGGCAGGAACGAGAGCGCCACCTGGGGGCGGGCCGTGGCGGATCGACCGCCGAGCGTCGGGCCTATTCATCGTCGTCGTCGTTGTCGAGTGGAGGGAACTCAGGAAATAGTAGCAGCAGTGCACCAACCGGAAAGAGGAACGAGCGCAGATATCCGGGCTCTTTTGGACCGGCCATGTAAAGGAGAAGGTCCGGGGGGGTTGGAATATGGAGCCTATTCTGTAAACAATGTTTATTATTATTAGAGTTAGCATTCTCGACAGCATTGACAGCATTGACCGCAACAAAGGTGTCAAATCAACGTTTTGAAACACTGGCAACAGCCAGGGCCCCTTCCGGCAGCTGATCTCAATCATACTGCGAAATGGGGCCTTCCTTGTCCCTCTCTCTCCGCACCGACTTGTATATTTGCTCTGTTATGGCCCTTATCTCGCATCATATTATCCCAGCACGATGGTCTCTTGCTGTGAGGTGTTTGGGCGGCCAGCTCGTCAAGAGGTACGATACGACAGACTTACTCTTTGACCCTCTGTCCGAGAACCATCTGGTCTGCCGTGCTTGCTGCAACACTAGGCCATGGCACCGGGTCTGGTGTTTCTTCTCTCCGTTTCGGGCACATGCAACATGCACTTTCTTCGGTTCGATGTCGTACCCCAAGAAATACCCGCCGTAGCAGTGATCCTTCGCTCACTTATTAAGCGAACGAGTCTGCAGAGGGCTTGGGGGACCAGTGGAGAAGCCAAGACAGACACCAGAAGCTGAAGTTTAATTATGCAATGTCCTTTGCGAGACAATACGATGCATCATCAACATTCAGCGATTGGACCTTTTATCGGGATGCTGCCGCGTCAGAAGTGCAGCCTCGGCGACAAGAGGCACTGGCCTCGTCGGCAAACAAGCAACGGCTTGGGAAACGCGCCCAAAGGTATCTTGCTGTGCATGTCCATATCAAAACTGAGAGTGTCCGGAGCACAGCGCTCTATTGGGCCTTTTGCTCTGTTTATTGTAAGTACTTTTGTAGGGCCCGATCCGGCAGCCTCAGCTCGGCCATGCTTAGCTGCTCCCGATGGTGGTGGTACGCTCAAGCTGAATACCCACTGATCTCAAGACGAAAAGGTCCATAACTGCGTCATGGCGGGAAGACCGACATGGATGGATGGCCTGGGTTGCTTGTGCTTTTTTGCTTGGGTCACCTGTCACTCCACGAAGATGTCAATTGACAGGCGACTCGTGCACAGAGCTCCTGGGCATCGCCGAGCCAGGTCTAGTGTGCGCTTTGGCATGGGGATCAAATGGGTTCAATAGTGTCGTCGACGTATCGGTGAATTTGGCAGTGGCTTGGGGGAAGCTGTGCTCGAAGGACGATTGCAGAAATATTAAGCGGATTTCGACCCCTGTTACGAAAAGCAGCATCGTGGCTGCTCTTTCCCTATTCCTTTACTCGTATTCTCTATTTTGCCTCGCAAACTCTGACTCAGTAAAGAAGCAGGCACGATCTGCATCGACAGGCCTCCAGCAACCTCGGAAGCCGTGACTAGCAACTAACTCCCCCCAGACCAGACACACCGCCAATCGCGACTTCCCTTTCGGTATCCCTCCAATTTTACTTCTTGTACCCATATTTTGTCGTGAGCATGACTGCTTTGCAATTCTCACAAACTTTCTCTGGTCATGCTACAAGTTTTTGTGCCAAACAATTCTCAGATGCTCTTGTTTACTAAGCCTTCTCCTTTTTTCGTCTTTCAATTCTCTTTCTATTCTCCATTTGACGAAAAAGAGCTTGGGCTGTGGCAAGCCATGCAGCCGATCGTGGCTTTGCTGCTTTAGATTTTGCTTTTTCCTTTCGATTTCTTTCTTGGGCATACCGCCCGGGAAGGAGTCGGTGGAGCGGGTCGAGTGGAGTGGTTGCTGATGTGATTACCCAAATATGGCAAGAGTTGTTGTTTTTCGCTGCAGAACATGCAGGCGCTACTCTGGCAGGGGTGCATGGAAAAGAATAAAGAAAAGACTGTAAGGGCAGCGATTTCGTGCATTGGCGTATCCTGGAGGCGTGCTCCTATCCTGCCAGGTCCTGGATCCTGCGCGCTGTTCTCTCCTGGTCGAGTGTTCCGTATGTAATACGAGTAGTTTGCTTCGCTCTTTCCTGTAAAAGCATCTTCTGCAGACATGCTCCTTCCTGTTTTTCCACCGTGGTCGCCCGTCTGCGTTAGTCTGTGTGTAGTCTGCTTCTGCCCTCCTTTTTCTCGAACACAGCTGCCAAAAAGGCTCTGTCGCCCATTCGAGAAAGGACCATGCATACAGCTCGTTCCTGCCACTCCAGCTGGCCACGCCATGGCATGGATACCCTGGCCAGACCCCTCGCTACTTCCACCTGCATCCTAGGTTTTGGGGAAACTAATCGCTTGCGGTACCATTTTCCCCTATTTCATGCCCCATTTTTCTACCGTCGGGATAATGCTTAGGGGCCATTGACTGCCTAAAGCAGCAGCATCGCCAACAAGGTTATTCTTTATTATTTGAAGTGGCTATTGTGTTGCGTGACAGCGGCGCAAAGGATCAACAAGAGCATGTTGTTTTAATGTAAGATATCATATAGTTCACCCATTGCCTTCGCCAGTGACTTTCCCGCTTCTTTCCTCTTTCGTCGCAACCAATCTCAGTCTCATCGATCGTGGCTTCCTCTCGGTGCTCCCCGCTTTCCTCTGCTCTTTCCTGTTTACATCATACTTTAATACCTTGCCTCTTGGCCTGATTCTCCCAGCTCCGTCTCCATTCCTTCCCTCTCTGCTCTTTCTGCCCCTCTTGTATTCTCCTGCCAGGATTTTGGCCTCGTTTTCTCTTCGCATAACCACCTCACCTCTCGTCATACTATCGTCTTGTTTTGTTTTTCCCTCCAACGCAGCATCCCCTCTCACACGCCTTATTTTAATTACCAGGTCCCCACGCCGTTCTGCTATGCACAAGTGCTCACCACCATAAGTCCTGCTGTCTGTCGGCAGTCGCGGACGACCAGGCATTGTCCCCCGCTTTTCTTTTGCTTTCTCCTTTTCCCCTTTCTAGTTCTCGTTGAACGGTCGCCATCATGTCGACGTCTACACGCAAGTTGTCAATCCAGCGCCCGGCGTCGGCCAATGGCAAAATCTCACGGCACATCTGGCTTAGAATATGGCCGCCCGCCGCCCTCGCCAACAACAGCACAGCTCCAAGGCTTGCGGAGCTCAAAGACAATGTCCAACAAGAGCGAGCGCCGCCGGAGCATGCCAGCACCATCGTCGTCGCATCCGCCAACAGCTAACGATGCCCACGAACTGGCCAGGCTGCCCGACGAACTAGCCCACCTAGCCATCAATACGAACGCTGTACGAGCGACGGCGGTCCAACGGCGTCATGTCGCCGCTGGTGGCCACCAGCAGCGCAAATAGCACACATTCGGACCGCGGAGGCTACGGACGGAGCCGGGAACGGGAACGGGAACAAAGCATTGCCAGCGCCGAAGAGACGCTGTCCCTCCACCGACTGCGAAGCAACTCGGGCCTCTCTCTACATACAAACAGTGCTGTTTTGCGCCGATACACGGACTACAACGCGGACGGCTCCACGCGGCTGTCCCCCACGGACGAACGCTTTGACTCGGACGGCCGGTACGGCGAAGAGCTCTAGCGACAGCCGCAACGGCTTCGCCGGTGTCAGGCGGCACGCCTACAACGCCCTAAGCTGCTGTCGTGGGAGAATGGTGAGCGCCATTCTCGACGACCCTGTAGCCCGGCAGCGGCTGATGGAGTACACGCGCTCGTACGGCGGAACCGAGAATCTCGACTTTTTAGAAAAGGTGAGCACCATTTTTTTTACCCTCGTTTTTTTGGTAGTTTTTGGTAATCTGACAAAGCAGGTTGAACAATATAAACAAGGCACTGCACAGTGTCACGGCCCTGATGGCCAACATTTCAACAACATTCACATGCATGACAGCAACGGAGGCCACTGAATCTGCCGCCGCAGCTGTCTCGGTCACTCAATGCGGACGTGAAGCATGTGTCGACGTCCATTCTGCCAGGACTCGAAATGCTCTTTTGGCGACGTGAACACACACATCAAAAGAGCGCGTGCTGCGGAACATCTACCCCAGCTTCGCCAAGCGTCAGCTCGCCTTTCGCATGAAAACTTCTCTCGGTGCTGCGTCTGCCGGCGCAGCCCACACGCCCTTTCGTTTTGCGGGCCTTGGCAGGCCTTTTGCTTGACGGATCCTTACCGCCCGACAACCCTGTCGTCTATGCGTCGGACGCCTTTGCCCACGTTCCTTGGGTACAGCCGGTCCGAAGGACATCCCGCGAACTGGCCGTTTTTTCCGAGGGCCGGAGCTCAACAACGGTGACTCGTTCGTGGAGGATCTTGTGTTGACCCGCAACCACCGTGATAGCCGGCCATTCTGGAGCCTTGTTTCGGGATGTCCGCTGAAGACGGCGAGTGGCCGCGTCCGGTTCGTCCTGTCCGGTTTAGTGGACGTGACTGATGCCGTCAAATCACAGGCAGACATCGTCCGTGCCAATGTCTGCCGAGATACCAACTGCCGCCATGCCGTCTCCCAGCATGGGCTTCAGCAGCTTGAACCGGAGATTGAGCTCCCGACAGCATATGCACCCTCAACCCGCTCCAAGGTCTCAAAGTCGGATAAGACCTCGCCTCGGGGCCTCGTCAAGGTCCTTCTTCAACCCGTTCTCACGCAATGCGGCGAACAGACACCAATGTCGACACCCCACCTTCACGCGGCGAGGCGGTCTCGTGGATTTCAACTTTTAATGACTGACGCTGGCTGCGCGGGCCACCCCAAGGCCGCACTTTGTCCCCCACTCACCGCCAAACGATCATTGCTCACCGTCCGACTGCGCCCTCGCTCCTCACGTCGGACGACAAGACTGTCTCATTTTACTCCCGCTTCATGGTCCTTGCAGTTTTTGTGCCTGGCTCCAGCCATGGACAGCGACTAGTTTAAGGGACCATGCCGCCGCCGCGATTTCGCGAAACGCAAATAGCCGCTACGGAGCATATACCTCACCGACGGCCCCGGTATCAGCTGTTTCTCGCCTCAAGGTAGCCTTCTCGTCGCTGCCAATGCTGGACCTTTTGGGTCTTGGCCCAGCAGCGACAGGAGGCGGTTTATGTATCATGATGTGTTTGCCGTGCTTTCCGAACTAGCGTGGCTCGGCCATCCATTACACCCGTCTTCCGCGCCAACGTCCGCCAGCGCATCATCACCTCCGAGTCAGCCAGCCTCGAGCTCAGCATTCCCGCCAAGGGGCATGCCTGCATCCCGGTGCATTTTCTGCTGGACTGGGTGCCGGCCTGGCCTCGCCGCACCAGCCACCAAACGGGCAGTGATGGGTCCGGTGCCAGGCACGACATCCCGACGGTCCAGCCTTCTCCTCAGCGGCCGGTTCGAAAGCGTGACTCAGCCGGTGAGGAGGGGCGTCGGTGCGTCCTGGGACTACACCAAGGCGCCGCCCGAGAGCGATGGCCGGGCTCAATCGAACGGACAGCGCCGCCGCAGCGGCACATACGACCATCCAGACACGAGCGAGCGGCGCGGACGCCCAGCCCGCATGCAGCGACTAATGAGTCACTGGACGCCGCTCAGGACGTGGACGGGACGGCGGCATGGGTTCATCCTTGTCATTTCAACCCGTAGTGGAGCAGATTAGACGCAGACGATGGCATGTTGATATTTGTTTGAAAATGTATAATAGAGAGGAGGCAAGTGGTGCAAAAGAAACAAGATACCCAGATAGCTGTACGCGATGATGAATTTAATTTACACGCAATTGTTTACTTCAAACGGCTTTCCCGTTATCTCTCAAAAGGTACTGTGCACTCGTTGGACAAGCATCGCAGTCGGGCGGGTAGTCGGTTCCATCGCAGGGCTCAACCAGCTTGCGTGTAGTTGTGGCTGCCGCCCCAGCAAAGCCGGCCCATGGGCAGGTCTGGCGCGCTCGAGGAGGACGAGGGGGAGAGACTGTCACCGTCCACCTTCCGGCACCACATTGCCAGTCCCGGATAATGCACTAGGCATGGCAGCGCGTCTCCAGGCCGAGATCAAGACAGCGTGAAGTCGGGCTTGATGGCTGGCGGGGCCCAGCCCATTGTTTGGGGTCCAGGCGCCCCGGCGGCGACGACGACAGGCTACAACACGAGGGATGTTGCCCACGGGGCAGATCGGCTGCTTGCGTGTGTCCCAGAGCACCCAAGTGGGGTAGGCCGTCGAGGCCGGGGGCGTGGCGGTGGTGGCCGCATGCGTCACGGTCTCGCGCACGATGCTCGTCTGGTGGATGGTGTAGGGGAAAGTTGCCGTACGGGTCGGGAGAGACAGGCCAGGGCTTCGCAGCACAGGTGACGGTTGCGCGCCCGTGGTCCATTGTTCCTGGGCCGGGAAGGCGATGCAGGCGACGTAATGGTGGTGGACCAGACGCTGGTGATGGTTGTTTTGGGTAGGTCGTCGTCGTCGTCGTCGTCGTTGGTGTCTCTGCTGTTTGCCAAGTGCTGCCAAAGGCCACGCCTAGGGCCATCAACATATTTTGGACGCAGACGCATTGTCGTGGAGTTATGGGGGACTGTTGTTTTATTTTTCGAAAAAGTTCAAACGAACAGTACAAAGCATTCTCAAAGTGTATTGTATGTAAATTGGAGTGGTTTAGGTTGATATGAGTGACGGGGTAAATACAGCAGAAGCCGACCCATAAATTGTAAATCTCTTTCACTGTTCCGACACGTGAAGCAGTCCAGACCTCTTTTCCGCATCTTTCCCGCAATTAACCCTTTCTGCCACAGCACCCTAACCACCGAGAACTTCTCCTTGGACACAGCGAACTCGGACACGCTCCATAGCTTTTCGGCCTCGGAACCTCGATACTGCCAGGTCCCGCGCGTTTTCGTTGACCTGGCAGTCGGCCATGAAAGCCCCGTAATTTTCCGTATTCTTGGGGCCTCCATGCTCAACAATAGTCACCTCGGGATCCAGAGCCGCCACCAGGCCCGTCGAGGAGCCGGCACCCAGCGTCTTGTAGGAGAAGACGCCCTCAGCCGCCATGCTGTCGACACTTTTCGGAGCAGGCTCGGCAAAAAAACGAGCGGTCCAGCTCCGTCCTAATGACGCCCGGGTGCACGGCCAGGCCGAGGATGCCGTGCTTCGCAAGCAGGCGGTGCGTGAAGCCAAATGCCCGGCCAGCACGTTGGCCACCTTGCTGCGGTTGTACCCGTCGACGCCCGCATAGGCCACGTCCTCGAGCCCCGTGTAGCCCAGCGCGTCATGAACTGGTAGTTCGGCTGCTCGGCGGCCGGCAGGTCCTTGTTGACCACGTCAAGTTCATGTCGCTCCACCGCATGGCCGCAACAAAGGGCGAGCCCGAGCTGATGTTGACAATGCGGACGCTGCCCTTGGGCTTGCCCTGCGCGGCGGCAATGAGCTTGGGCATGATCAGGCACGCCAGCAGCCAGTGGCCAATGTGGTTCGTGGCCATCTGGATCTCGATGCCGTCGACGGACAGCGTGGCGTTCGGGGATGCCCATGACGCCGGCAACGTTGATGACGTAGTCGATGGTGGGACGTCATTCCAGCCGACGACGGTGGTGGCCGCCGCGCGCACCGACGCCTGGCTCGACAGGTCAATTTCGAGGCGGGCGGACATCGACTTCGGGAAAGTCAGCCTTGATGGCGTCGACGCAATTCGGCTATCTTGGCGGGCGTGCGGCCAGCAAGATGATGCGCTTGGGGCCGGCCCGCAGCGAGGCCGTAGGCGTGCGCATAGCGAGGCCCTTGATGTTGGCACCCGTGATGAGCGCGGTCTTGCCCTGGACGCGTGGACTTGAAGGCTTGGCGACCTCGACGGCCTCGGTGTCGGCACCAAACTCGGCGTGAAGTGGTAGGCATTTTGACGGGCAAAAGGAGGAGTACTAGTCTAGTACTGTTGACGAGGAGGACAATGAAGTAGGTGTGCTGATAGAAGGACGAGCAGGCAAGAGAGGAGCTGAGAATGGCAATGAAGACATAAACACAACATTGTCCAACTCAAGGCCGTCCCCCCCTTTTATATACACTTGGGACGATGCGTGGCATGTCGTCGGTTTGACGTTTGTCGTTGCTTCGATGCTTCGAAGGTCCAATGAGAGACTTACTACCTGATTTGGCCTAGCGCGATACTCGTAGTGTAAGTGCCGCCAGGTCCTGTCAGTCCAGCCAATAAGAGAGACTTGTTGCCTGTGTAGGGAAAGCGCAAATGGGAAGCCGTTTCGGCCAATAGGAGACCTGCTGCCCTTTTGGGCGGCCCACCCACGAAGCATACGGGGAGCATTTCTTTCGCGGCTCGGAGCTTTGACGAATATTGATGGCTTCTCTCTGCACGTCCCAAGACCCTAGAATCTTTCTGCAAGTTCGTTGCATGGAGATAGGTCTCGGAGGTAAGGCGAAACTGACCGAGGGCAAGGCAGTGTGCCGCTGCCCCTAAAATGCGCTGTATTACAGCGGACTTGACCGCTAAACCCGCCGAAAGACCACTGCTTGGTGCAGTCACTGTCAACCTCAAAAGGCCGTCAACTCAAGATCCTGTTGTATTACAGAACACACCATACAAGCGGTGCTTTTTTATATGCATTATTACAGTCAACCGAGTTTGCTCACAGCCTCTGCCATCTTACACGTGCACATCCCGTGATAACTCCCACAGTTCGCGCCCTGGCCGGTCGTGCAGCGCCGTCAGCCACGGATACCGGGACAGGACAGCACATGCATTCCTCCAGCTGGCAAGGCCTAGCCGATCCGCTACCTGCCGGACTCTGCGCACGCTCTGTTGCCAGCCCAGGCTGTCTCCCATGGTCTGCAGGCCTGGTCGTGTCTTTTTGTTGCCCAGCGTCCAGGCGCCGCCCATCATCATGACCCAGAAGCACGTCTCGTCGTCGCCGGTGCCTTTTGTATCCCCGCTGCGCTCGCTTTGTGTCGTGCCCTTGTGGTATTCATGTTTTTCGTCTCCCTCGCACTTTTCTGTGGCGGCTCCACGAGAACACCGCCTTCAACGTACTCTCGAAACCGCTGTCCGACGGCTGGTACTGCAGCAGCCGGCCTTGGTCAAACCGCAGAAACAAGGTCATGGAGAACATCATCAGGCCGAGGTGGTAGATGTCCTCCTTGTGGCCTCGGCGCGCCAAGTCTTCTGCATCTTCATCAGCCGGTCGCACAGCGACGAAAGATGTCGCCAAATGTAAAGATGTCAATGGGCCGCGCCGGCAGCGTGTTTTTCAAACAGCAGCGCCACCGTCAGCACGTCGCGTAACGTCTCGTACAGCGGGCTGTCGCCGGGCCAGGGCCCCGTGGTGCATCTTGCAAGTCACGTTTGCGCGCTGTCGGCACGCCGCGGCGCCGCCGCCAAGATTGGCAAACACATGCTGCAGCACGTCCCGGTGGAACCGCGGCGGGAAGCCAAACTGCAGTGCATAAACAATGTCAATCTTGCAGATCTTGACAGCAGCGGGCGGTCGATGGGACGCGTCTCAAAATGGGACAGGCCACCAACCGCAGCGCCAGCCATCTTCTCGAGGCCGGTCACATGGACGACAGTGTCGTTGCGTCGACTCGTGGCGCATCTGCCCTGGCTGGATGAAAGAGCAGCACGAGGAAGATGGGTCGCAGTTGGCCAGCGCCTGGGGCCCGGCCCACGCCCGCTGCTTCAACCCGAGGGAGTGACTGCCCGGAACGTGATGCGCCCGTACATGGCGGAATGGCGGGGCGCGACGTCAGCCCACGTGGGGCTGAGGGCCGCCCAGCAAGACTCGTTGCTGGCCTCGCATGAGGGAATTGTGCAGTGGGTAGGCAGCCTCGTCGGGAAGATGGCTTGGAACCAGAAACGGTTTGGCCGAATCTGAGCTGTGCCGAAAGGCCGGCTGGCGTACACGGGCGCTCCCACCGATTGCCATTTTAAAGTTCTTGCGGGTGTTAGGGAGAGGACTCTGCAGAAAGGACTAGGGAGATTAATCCCCAAATGGGGACAAGGGCGGAAGAGTTTCTCAACAAAGCGCTGATCGTTTTGCCAGCCCAAACGTGTTGGCTGTATGGCGACAGGGGCCGCCGGGACCGGGTGCCTGACCGACCCCGAAACCCCGTTTGGGTTAATAAGGCTTCGCTTTGGCCGTTTTTGGCCCACCGCGCTGAACCCGCGGCAACGATGCGAGACACTGGAGGGAAAAATCAGGAGGGGCATCGGGGCCGCCCGCTGGGCCTTGACAATTCTTTCCTTGTGCCCCAGCGCGAAAGGGTCGATTTAGGACAATCTTACCGCATTTCTTGCCCCTGCATTTCACATGCCGCCGCATCAGCCCGCTTTCCCGTCGGCCGGTCGTTCTGTTATTTGCCCATCCCACAAACATAAATTTCCCGCGTCCCATTGTGCGTGGTGAGTCCTGCTTTCAACTGGTTTGTTTTCGTCGTGCATTTGACTTCGTGGAACGACGAAGGACGCTGCAATGTTGCGGCGTCGCTTTGCCACCGGGAGTTTGTCGTTTGCGAGATTAACTCCGGCCTAGCGAGGAAATCCAAGCGTGCATCGGAGCAATTCAAGGTCAAAAAAGCTGCTTCATTAAAACCCTTTTTTTAAAAAAAGAAAAAAAACACTTGCGAATAACCTGTCAAAAAGCCAATACTGAACCTCGCATTTGTAAAACGTAGGATAAAACAAGACAAATTCTGTTACGTTCGACCAACAAGCCGGCATGAACGCGATCTCATCACACCTCTTGCGCATCTCATCTTATCATCACGTTTATCCCGAACCGCTCGTCCCGGCTGAGGGAGAATGCGACGACAGTTGCCGAAGCGGATCATTCTTCCGTGCCATTTCTTGTGCCATCTCTTGTGCTTTTTTTCCCGGAACAATGTGAAAAGCGAATGGTAGATACAGAGTCTGTAATATGTCAATAATTGCATTAGCACTCCCCGCGGAACTAATCTTGGGGCTGTTTTTGCAGCTCGTCCCTGAATCAGGCTATATTAAGCCAATCTAGAGCCATGTCTGTCAGAGGGGTAATCAATGGAAAGAGGAAGCAAGAAGACGAGAAGGAAGAGGAACAAAGAAAGAAAGGAAAGAAAGAAAGAAACGAAAATGATCAACAAGGGGGACGGTATATAACGCATGAGGAAAACCTTGCACTGCTTCAACCCTGGGCGATTAGCAAGACACCGCAGAGCAACAGCAAGCCTGTCTTTCCCCGCCGCAACTCTTTCTTCGACGACACGATGGTCTCTCACTCCGTGCTTGCTGCTGGCATCGCCGGCGGCCGGTTGATGCTGGCTCGCGCAGGTCGGCCCATACCAGAGTCGCCCCATCATTGCGGCTGCTACACCGAGCTCCTTCTCGGTCCCCAGCTGGTGGTGCATAATTTGACAACGACGCGTCTTCTGCATCGTTCCACGTCGTCAATCGCGCTACCAACGACAGCGCCAAGGTGACGTGCTCGGCGGCGGCGGCGGCAAGCAGCGGCTGGCAGGCCTGCTCGTTCAGCAAGGACGTCGCCGGCCAATCTCACCATCTCGGGCTCTGTACACCTCAACAGCACGACGGCTCACCTGTCACTCAACCAGACGTGGACGTGCAACGACCGCAAGAGCCCCCCAGTCAGCGTCACATTCACGGGCCCGTGGGCAGACAGAGTGCCTCTCTCAAGTGCACTGGTGGCAACAAGAACCCAGACGGCCACGCCGTCGTCGTCCTGCACGGCGGCCGACAACCTGCTGCTCGTCCGCGCTCGCTGCTCGCGCCCGTGGCCATCACGCCCGCGTACTCTGAGGGGCCCACGGGGACACGACAAGCCCGGCTTGCGCGGCCAACTCCAAGATGCCGCACTGGTCGCTGGCGGACATTTCGTACACGGACCGCACGGGCGACGGCATCTCGGCCAATGGCTCCGCCAAGGACTTTATTGCGCAGATTGTCAACACGGCCACGGGCTACGAGGCGGGCTGCTCGGCCAAACTATGGTGTCGGCGGCGCCCTGCCCCTGCGGCGCCGGGCACCAGCGCGGGCGGCTTGAAAGGCCTTCAACAGCCACAGGGCCGCATGCACAGTCGGGCTTATGCAACAGGGGCCAAACCGAGTTCGGGCTCGCCGGCGTTTTGGGCAAAAGTACACGCCGCTGGGACCCGACGCGTTCGTTTGACCGCATCCCACAACGTTCTTTCACGGTCAAACCAGACGGGTGGTTTCTGCGAACGAACGAGGATTGAAGGCGGAAGCCCGTTTGCAGATCACGGCCCGTGGCAAGGGCGAAGCTCCCGCGTTACCTGCGGAGGCCCGACCGACACCCAGGCCCCGGGCCCGACGGGCGCCGGCCGACGATGGCCCGAGCCAGACGACCAAGCAGTGCGTGCCGTCGGCCGGCGCTGGCCATACAATACCAACAGCACCGGGCCGGCCGGGATCGCATGGTGCCCGCCATCACGGGTGCAGGGACGCGTGCACGCAAAAAAAATCACGTTTGCCCCCCAAAGGCCCCGGGCCGTGGGATCGCACGGGAGCCCCCTGCCCCGGCCGGGGTACTCGATCGCAGGAGCCACAAAGCCGGTTCCGGAACGGCTGCACGTGTTGGTCGTTCGCTGCTGAACCCGGGCGTGTGATGTTCAGGCGCCTTTGGCTTATGAACAAAAAGAAACAATGCGACCAGCGCCGTTCGAGAACGTCAGCTTCGACCTCATCCTGCAGACGGGCAACCCCGGGCTTCCATTTCCCCATCGCTCCCCCCGGGCAAGCACTCCGGCAACTCTTCGTCGTTGGTACAATGCCTGCGTCATTGGCAATCGGCGGCGACGACACAGCCCACGCTGTGGCCGTACGCATGCCAGCTTCCAGTACGTGGCCGGCGACTAAGCAAGCTCTCCCTCAAGGCCAACTGTACTGCAGCGACATTGATGCCCAAGCACCCGGTGGCCTTTTCGGGTGACGCCGTGACGACGGTCAACAAGGCGGTCAGCTGTGCGCCCAGCCTCGCGCAACGGCGTTGGTCAACAAGGACGGGCTGCAGACGTGCGTGGCGAAAGACTCGAGTGATTCGTGGACGGCACCCATCACAAATGTTGCCTGGAAGTCGGCGTAGGAGCGGAGCAACTGAGAGAGACTAAGCAACAATTTGCAGAGAAGAGAAGAACAAGAAAAAGACTGAAAACAAGGGCGCAGTAACAGCATGCAGAGGAAGTGGTAGTTTTCTTTGTTACTCTCAGTCCATGAATCGCTTGAAAACCCTCGTCCTCGCTTTCACCGTACTTACCGTCGTGAAGACCATCCAATCTCGTCGAGCAATCGCTTTAGATACGGACAGTTGGTCGGACAAGGATGGCGGCAGGGGTTGGGCGGCCAGCGCTTGATGGCCAATCGTGTTTTTCGTATCTTACCTGCGTGCGCAGCTACACACCAACCCCCGCCAGGGGCGGCCTTGGATGAGGTCTCGTTGCTGGAGGCCTAATGAAACGATTCCTGACGAGGGCGTTCAACATATAAGTGCATATCGAATCCTGCGACAATCGTGGCTCTTCTGTTTGGATTTCATAAACAGCCCAGGGAAGTAAAATTCATAATCAGCAAAGTCAAAGCCAACAAAAAGAACAAGAAGAAAAAGGTCTTGAAAAATCCAACAAAAAGACCGCCTAGACTCACTTGCAAGATGGGCATGCGCAAACGTTCGTGGCGCGAGCCCTACAATCACTCGTCTATCAAGAACGAGAAGGAGATCCGCCTGCTCGAGCTGTTCCCGCGCTCGGGCAACGACGACGGTCCGCGTCGCGCTGTACTCGGCGCCCATCGAGAGCTGCCGCCGTTCGAGGCCATTTCGTACTGCTGGGTGCGACGCTCGCAGGTCGAGACCATCCTCTGCAACGACACGCCACTGGTCATCACGACGAGCCTGCACGGGCCGCTGAAGCGGTTCCGGCCCGCGCCGGGGCCGACGCCAAGCCACGCACGATCTGGGCCGACGCCATCTGCATCCAGCAGACCGACCTCGTCGAAAAGGCCTGCCAGGTCATGCACATGCGCAGGTGTACTCGCAGGCGTGGCGCGTGCTGGTGTGGCTCGGCGAGGAGGAGGAGGAGGAGGAGGAGGAGGAGGAGGAGGAGGAGGAGGAGGAGTTTCTGCCCGACACGCCGCTCGACTCGAGGGCCTGCACCAGACGGCGCAGGGGTGCTGAACAAGCGGCGCGCGCTCCAGAAAGAGGGCAGGCCAACTTTCTCGACCACGACTGGGTCTCGCTGCTGCGGCTGCTCGAGCGGCCGTGGTTCCGCCGCAAATGGGTCATCCAGGAGGTGTGTCTCGCCAAGGACGCCATTGTGTATTGCGGCAACATCACCTTTCCCTGGTCCACGCTCGCGTACGTGGCGTACAAACACATGCCTCGGGCGTTGCTGCTGATGATCGTGGGCAACACGAGCCTCGTGGCCGGCATGCCCTTCATGGAGGATCACAGCCACGACCATGACGACAAGGAGAGAAGGCAGACTCCGACCACATCCGCCCAGTACCGCAAAGTGCCCGCGGGCGCCACGCTCATCTTCCAGAAATCCAGGTCATGCACATGATCGCCACGTTCCGCCATGCCGGGACGCTGCTGGACTGCGTCATTGCCACGGCCTCGTTTGACTGCACCAACCCGCGCGACTATGTGTACGCGCTGCTGAGTCTGCCGGTCCACCCAACGTCGCACCAGTCATCCCCAACTACCTGCAGACCCCTGCCGAGACGTTCATCGAGTTCGCCGTGGCCACGCTCATCGGCGAGCAGAATCTCAAGCTGCTCAGCACGGCGCCGGCCATGTCGCGGCCGCGCCGGCCCGGTTCCGCACCGGCCCCGACGGCAAGCCATCATTCCCGCCCTATACCTTTTCCGAGCCCATGGCCCTGCCCTCGTGGGTACCCAACCTGACCGGCAGTGGCCTCATCAACCCTTTTGCCAGCTACTCAGTGCTGCCCCAGATGGTTCCTACACCACCCGCCGGTCGCGCGTCCACCTCCGCCCCCCGTTGGCCCCGTGGCTCCGACGACCAAACAGAAGTCTCCTGTAACCCCCCAGGCGCCGCATCGTCGACACCATTGACGCCCTCATCGGCCGCAAGTCAAGTACAACATCCCGACGACGCCGACGCCGCGCCCTTCTTCCGCGCTTCAAGGGCAACCTGCAAATGGCGCGCAACCAGCTGTGGATGCGCAACTACCTGCGCATCTGCCAAAAGTTCGTGCAGGCGCCCCCGCCGGCGAGCTCGACAGCAGCACGCCCTCCAAGACGCCGATGACGTCTTTGAACGACGTACCCCCGCTTTGACGAGTACGTCGAGCACATTTACAACGTGTTTGCGACGAGACCGAAGCCGAGGGCGAGCGTGATGAGGCGGCCGCCGCCAACATTGAGCGGATGATGGCGCAAAGTACGGTGTCATGCTCGAAGTCGTCGGTGCTGTCCATGTCGTTCGATGCGGCTGCTGGGGCAGCACGGCCGCGGGCCGGCTGGGCCAGCTTCCCTCGAGGTGCGGCTGGGCGACAAAGTGGCCGTGGTCATCGGTGGTGAGACGCCGTTCATCGTGCGGCCGATAGACAAGCCGAGGGTGAGGCCGGCGCGAGCTGGCAGCCCGACGAGGAGCGGTACCAGCTGATCGGTGAAGCTTAACATCTCGGGCATCATGCAAGGCGAGACACTGGCGGATGAGCGGTTACACCACGAAGGAAATTACATTCAGTAGGGGGTGAGGAGAGACGAGAAAGTAAGGCAAAGGAAGAGTGAGAAAAAAAAATCCATAATTAAACGCCAAGAAATGCTTCCAATGCTAGATACCCAATGAACAGAAACAGAAGCAGTCAAAACGAGGACGAGTGCGGCTCTGCTAAAATCAAATCAAATCAAAATTGACGACTGCCTCAGCAGCTGCCTAATGTGACAACACCATCAATCACTTCCTCAACGGGGCTTCCTCTCCCGTCTCACTCTCGTCATCCGTGTTTGTGTCTTTGCGTCGTCGTCGTCGTCGCTCTCGCCGCCGTCCTCACTGTCGCTGCCAACTTGACGTGAACTGCCTCCTCGGATGGCATATCAACACCCGTGTCCCGCTCAGCGTCAAACTTCAATGGCCTCCCCACCCTTGACCTCGTCGTTGTCGGCTGCCTGCAGACGCCGGTAGCCCGTCCGCCGCCGCCAGACATACACGCCAGCGACAACGACGGCTGCCACCACGGACACAGCCCCAACGCCAACGCCAGCAATGACTTGTGTCTTTGTCAGATAAATGCCACCAACAGCGACCGACTCGCCCAGGTCCACAACGGCTGATTTCCGCAGCACTTTGCCGTCCTTGTCCAACGCCTCGCCCAGACATAACGATATCCTGCCGTCTGGGAGGACTTGTACTGGAGGCCCGTCTCAAATCGGTCCGCGACGACGTAGCCAAAACCGTGCCTCCATTTCTGGTATCCGTGTGCTGGCCCGGAACGTCCAAGACTTGACCTCTGTGGCGCCGTTCCAGCTAACGTATGCTGTCATGGTCTTCTTGCCTATCCTTGGGGGCGGCGGCGGCTTTGCTCGACGCAAACCCGCCTCCTTGTCAGCTGCTGCCACCGCACTTTTCTTCTAACACGTAGAGCCGGATCCCAATATGGGCGTCGCCACCCAGTTCCATCTTGTACGCCCGGTATTGTCGAGCGCGTCGCGGATGAGCCTGTCGGCCACGGCGAGAACTGCACATCGAGTACAGCCTCGCCTGTGACGGCATCGTGCTCTGTAAATCCCGGACAGTGGCCCCAGCCAACAAATATATTGTCTCCGGCCGTGTCTGATCGCAGTATTTGCACGCTGCCCTGGCTCTGGGCTGGATGTGCCCGGGTGAATATACTCGCCGAGAAGCTGGACAGTTGGTGGCCCGGATTTGGGCTGGTGTCAATGGCCATGTGCACGGCCCGCGAGCAGTCCTTGGTACAGCAGGCCGTGGCTCGTCTGCTTGGCGTAGTTGTCGAAGAATGTCATCTCCGTCTCGTTGGTGCCCGGCACGTAGTGTGCGTGGTGCTGCCAGCGGAATTCGTTGGGTAGCAGAGGCCGTGTTGTCGCCAGACTTCCGTCCGGGCCGGCAGCTCGGAAAACATGTTGCGCTTGCCGCCGATTGTCCAAATGATGTCGCCCGTTTGGCCGTCAATGAGCATGATCGAGTGCAGGTGCCGCAGGATACAACCGCGAGTCCAGCACTTGTCTACCAAGTACGCGTCAGCGCGATATTCCAATACTGCCGTTTCTCCCCTCCTCCCGCCCAAAAGAGGCCTACCTTTTGAATACTGTTGAGGTGGTATGGGTCCCACGCGTTGGACCGCCGCTCCATCGAGTCCGCCGGGTCAATGTGCTCCGTTGCCCGCCAGTCAAACAGCACTTGTTTGTCGCCAGGTCGATCTCCTGGAACCGGCGAGTCCAGCAGCCGCGCCCCGCTCAGGTGACGGTGGTCGTCGAGGCTCGTCCAGTTGCTCAGCAGGCTGTTGATCGGCAGCCACTCCACCGCCGCCACCAGCGCTGTGCGTGGCCCGTAAGCGCAAACTCGTGCAGGTCGACGTGGTTCGGGTTGTCGGCTGTCACGTTGTATACCAGCCGGTACGTGTTGTCGTACACGAGACCAAACCCGTCGCCGAAGCCGCCAATGTTGTTGCCTGCCCAAAACGTAAAGTAGCGCGTGCCACGGTCTTCCTGGATGCGCTGCTCCAAAGACGTTGTGGAAGCTGCGATTGACGTAGACAACGCTGAGATCATTGGCGTCGAGGATCACCGGCGACGACATGGACGAATGGGGGGTTGAGTTTGCGGTGCTGCCCGTTGGGATGCCGGGCCGTCCACGCGATGTGCTCTGGTCTCGAGAGCCTCGTCGTGGCCGTCGTGGCGCATAAAAATGTGTGAGCCGCCATTGCGGTTTGGTGACTGCAGAGGACCCAATGGTTGCCGTCCTGTTCCACGTCGTTATCTGCAGCATCGGGCCAAACTCGTCCACCGACCGAAACTTCTGGTACGGCCGGTGGCCCAGCGTACCGGCATTGTATTCGTCATAGTTGGTTGATGTGACCTCGCTGCGGGCAACCCAACCCAGTGATCAGGGGAAGGGCAATATTTCTAAAGACACGCATATTTGCCGCTGCTGATTCCGGTGATGTTGTGGTCGGCAGCTAAAATGGCGACATACATGTCGATGCAAGTCGGAGGGCCCTTTTCAAGCCATCTGCTTTTCTCCTTTATGGACTGTGTTCTTTTTTCTTTTCCCAGGTGCCCCATTCCCTGTCGCTGTCCACAGCATCCACAAGGATCTGCTGCTCTTCAACTTCCGATTTTTTGGGCCAAGGTGACGTACGCCCCGTCGTGAGCAGAGGCCGCTAATTCCCGCCAGAGGCTTAGCGACAATAGAGCCACCAGGGAATGGTGGACCAGCCCTAACGGGTAGCGGCACTCCACTGCAACCGCCACGTTAGCTGTCTGACTCGAATAAAAATACGACATACGGATTTGGACGACACTGACGCGTCAGTGGTGACGACCATTGCACACGAGAAAGCGCCTCCAGGGGAGGGGACCTTGGGATGTCGTCTTGGTCCTTGCGGGGAATGACAATCGATCGGATCCTGTCAGTCAAATGGAAGATCATAAACAGTTCTGTTTTAAAACATGCTTGTCACTCTTGTCCAATTGTAAGCAAGAAAGAAAAAAAATTCAAAAAAGCTATCACCCCCTGTTTTCTCTTCTCCTCTCTTCCTTTTTTTCTCTTACCTGTTCAACACCCTCACACATCCTCACGACGTCAAGACGAGCGTCACCATCGCGTGTCCCGGGATGCTCGCGGTGGCCACGCCATCGACAATGTTCACACCGTCCAGCTCGCTCAGGTCGTGCGTGTTGTCCGTGATCCAGCCCTTGACCGCGGCAGCCGAAGTAAACAAACGCTACAGCCGCGCTCGTTGCTGCTGCTGCACCTCCGCCGACTTTGACACTGACTTTGGCCACGCCACTGCCTCCGTTGATAAACTGCACCGCGACTGCTCCATCTTCATTGCTGAACGCCGACACTTTGACGCCAGACGGTGCTCCCGACACGCCCACTCGCACGGCACCAGGCCGCACGAACCGGCTCCAGTTGGCAAACGCCCAAAGGCGCTTCGATGGTGTCACCTTGTCCCCGTCAATGCGCACCAGCTTTGAGTTGGTTGCGCCCGTCTGCACGCCGATCCAGTACAGGTATCCCGAGCAGTTGGAGTTGACACCGCTTGATAGATGTTGTTGGCCCACGTCATGCCTCGCCGGCACCGCCTCCGCCGGACCACGCCGCCGTCCACGCTCCGTTGAGATCCGCCGGCCTCTGTCTGCACACGTGGTGGCGCGTGTTCATGGCCCGCTCGGGACTTGAAGTGTACGAATGCGACGTAATGAGGCCCAGCATGTCATCCACTGGCTTGAGCCCTCCCAGCATTCCCACCTGATCGTCTCCAGCCTCGGCGTCGCAACAGGCAATGTGGCACGTGGCTCAAATTGGCCTTGTCCGAGCGTTGGCGACAGGACTTTGATAAAGTCTGCAGCTGGAAGCCGGACGAGCGCATCGATGCGTACAGGCCCTTCATCAATACTTGTCAGCATCCGTTATCAATTGTTGCACACGGGCTTACCAACCAGCTTGTACTCACGTCAACTCAGGCTCGTTAAGAAAGCCAACATGCGTGATGCTCACGTTGGCTTCTTGGTAGAACTGGATGTATCTGACAGTGTCAGTAAATTGATGCCGGGGGGCGGGGAGAGGGACCTTTGTCTTCCTTGATGCACCTACGAACGAGGTAGTCTGCGTAGGACTGCCGCCAGTCGCCCGACGAGCACGTTGCACCTGACACGCCACACAGGCTGCCACCGTTGGCATCGTTGCCATTCGTCTTCATGTAGCCGGCGCGCTCCATGCGTCTGCGTAGATTTTCTTGACGCCGTACGTGTGCACGGCCTCCTGCGCCACCCATAGCTGCTTATTGTCGGAGGCCGTCCCAGTTGTAGACGAGCGGCTTTGTCGGTCCGCCCGGGTTCTTTGTCGCAATTGACACATGTGGTCGGAGCTCATGTCGGGTGACGAGCCGATGCCGTTGCGCAGGATTGTCAGCCCGGCACCTTTTTCTGTCGAGAACAGCAGGTCGAGAGCCAGCCGTTGGTTTGTCTCGGACAGCTTACTCACTTGGACAGCGCGCTGGAACGCCTCGGATGTGCCAAACCCGTCCATGGTCTGGAACGTTTTGGTGAGGTCGACGGTGACTGTCGAGCCAGACTGGCGCTGCGCCAAGTTTGCTGCTGATGCAGCTGGCACCCATAGCGAGAAGGCGAATGCGTATGTGTGCATGTTGGCTTTTGCTATATTGCTGGTTGTTTCAGTTTTTGGATCGTATGGTTGCTTCTCGAGGAAGGCCTAGGCCACAGCTGAAGCTCAACCTCTACGAGATGTCAGTTCAGGATCGCCAGCATGTCTGTTTGTCGTTGTCTTTTTCCTTTGATCCGTCAGTGACAACCCCCTTTTCTCATCACAAAGAAACAGCCTCTTTCCCTGCTTAGATGGCCATGCAGTGACCACAGGGGCATCTCTTCAAACGGTGGTTTTCTCCGTGTAAATTGTTCGAGATATAGATTGCAGCCCGTGTCTTCTCGGCAGTCTGGGCACTTTGGACCATCTTGGCAATCAATCCGCTGGTTGAGGAGGGGGAATATAAGGAGCGTTAAGGCTGTCTTCCCAGACGGGGAGCTGTTGGTGTTGAGGGTGCCTGCAGATCGCGGCTAAACGTGGTGAGCATGGCGGCAGAGATGGTCCGCGGCAGACCCTGGTATCGACGACTCGACCGATAAGAAGTACATGGTGCATCGGTGAGACGAACATCACGACAAAGTGAGAATGCTTTCCACTGTCTCCCAAGAGAATAGTGCCGAAGTCGCCACAATTCACTGCTGTCAGTAGCAGGAGCGATGCACTCTCTAGTGGGCAGGTTTCTCCTATTAGGGAAGGAGTGACCAGCACAACGTGGTGAATATTACCACAGCAAGAAGGCACACGGGTTCAATTCGAGGCCCATGGCTCTTGCCTTTGCTGGGCTGTTGCATCGAGCCTGAAAATATCATCGCGATGGGCACAAAATTCACGTACAACAACACACCCACGGCATCCGTTCATCTTTGCGACACTTGCATGTTTTGCATGAGCTTCGGCGCTTTCGTCTCCACGTCTCCGTTTGTATTTTACATTTGTTTTCCAGAAACTAAAAAGAGCAAAAAAACTGGGCCACACTGCATCGCACCTGCCAGCCTTGTCACTCGACATTCTACAGAGGAAAGAGGCAACGAAGCTCCTTCCTTCCTGCACTGACGAAAGCTTCGGGCCGGCAATGGCCGTGTCTTAATCAACTTGCACTAACGAGAAAGAAAAAGTCTAGAAAATTTTGGCAAAAAGGGAGTTGATCAGGTTCCAGGGAAGAGGCGGATTCCGACCCAGGTGCTCGCCAGACGCCGTCCGTGAAGCACCACAACATCAAGTATCTGGTGAGGTCTCTGTCCAGTGTCATCCTCATGGAAAGGGTCGCCTGGAGAGGTCACGATCTCTAGCCTTGCCGTACTTACCAGGGAGGTCCTTAGGCCTGCCTTCATCAAGCGCAGCCCCGCAGGGCTACTCTGAAAAGCACTCCGTAGAGATACTATGGTGTTCGGGCAAAGTGTCGAAATGGCAACGTCGAGGTTCTTTACCACTAGACTACCTTGCTTCGTTGAAGGAGGGCTCAAAAGATTTCCTATATAAGGGTAGGAGCAAGCCCCTTCTGCAACTGGGCAGGAGCACGTGCCTTCACTTGGTTGGCGGGGCGGGTTTGAAAAATAAACGAGGAAGGTGCGGTGGACATCGCGATGTGGAAGAGGGAAGGCACGTCCTTCTTATATACCAGCCGCGCCCCACATCGCACTTCGCGCTGTCACGTGCACCTACACCTGCTGTCCACACTAATGACTCTGCCGCTTTACCGTCAAAATGTTGGTGCATGGTCATTTGTCTCGGTTTTCGCGCTTTCCCTTTTGCACATCCAGTCGGAGTCGTCACCGACCGGTTTGCCATTATCGCCCTTCTTTCTCGATCTCTTCGTCTTTCTTCTTGTCATTTTCAAGCTTTATCCCCATATACTTTGCTCCACAAAGCATACCGCCCCGCTTTGCTGTTGGTCCCCAACCTCACTTCCTTCCTTTTTGCATCATCACCACCAGGACGGGAAAGAACAGTGAAGAGAGGAAGGGACAACCGGGCATCTTATCCAACAAACCGTGGCGGTCCTTCCGCTCAATGGGCGAGCAGAGCCTGGCTGCAACCAAGCGTTTCCTCCGTGATTGTCCCCTCGCATCAATTTCCTAAACCGTGCATGCCGGCGTCTCCTCCTTCCCTCTTCCAAGGCAATACCCCGTTCAAGTCCGTCCACACAGCGGAGTAGGTCCGTACTACTGCGTCACGGCGGAGCACCTTCTCGTTATTCGTAATTCCTCTCTTTGCCCTTTGCGCCTTCTGCTTTCCGCACTCCTGCGCTCTGATCGGATGCGAAGCGAGGCTGCCTACTTCCCTTCTTCTTCCTTGCGTCGCACCGATATTCGCTGTCGCGCCTTCCCCATCCTTTCATTCACTCTTTCCCTGCTTCCCCCTTCCCTCTTGTTATCCTGTATACTTCGTACTTTGTAATAGTTCTAAATCTCTTTTCACTTGTCTCGGTATTCACTTTCGGAGCTTAGCACGGCCATTTTTCACCTACCCTCTGCTCTCTTGTGTCATATTGCACGCCCACTGTTTGCAACAAGGCACGCACGTCCAACTACGAGGTGAATACCGTTTTTTGGACACCCAAAGGGGCCAAAGGGGGCTTCCTGCGAAGAGAGGAATAACAGCAAAAAAAACACAAAAAATACGATTGGAGGATTGAGAACGGATCACAACAGAACAGCACGGCAATATCCGCACAGTCGCCAATCGCATGTGTCTCCAATCGCATGTGTCTCCAATCGCACAAGCACGGCAAATCGCAATACACGGTCGCAGAATCACATCGATCCCAGTTTCCCCATCCCATGTCCGAAACACGCCTATGGCAATCAAGCCCCTCTCTCCGCTTGGACTTGCACGCGCACTGCAATAGAGTCGGGCGGCAGCAGCGGCGGCAGCAGCAATTCGACAAGCAGGCGTCCTGCAAGGGAAAAGACCGCGAGCTATACGAGAAACGACAGCCCTACTAAGTCCACGGTAGGCCGACGCCCCAGCACCCTCAATTGCCGGCTGCCATGGACGACGAGCACCCATTCTGCGCAGTCTGCTGGACTCGCTGAATGCCATGAACCAGCGCCTCAATGTGATCGAAAATGTTCTTGAGCGTGTCCTCCGAGTCGCACAGCCGTCGACAGCGTCGCAGAACAGCAGCGGGGGCCATCCACAGGTCCTGCCGGATCCCCGACCAAGTCCGGCAATTGCCAGCGGCGATCGCAGGCCACTGCCCCCGATCACATCCTTAACACAACCGACACTGAAAAATACGCCGCAGTACGCTGCCACAGCCTCTTCAGCATCCTCCTTGCCTTCCCCGACATCCTTCCACAAACCGCCCACGAGCGTCTCGATACCCCCATACTCTCCCTACGATACAGACCCACAAGATTCTCCACTACCTCGACACCGTCCAAGCGGCCAGCACCACCATTGCAGCCTCCGGGTGCACGGTTGAAGACTGAAGATGACAACAGCGACGAGGACGTGAATGCGAACGACAGCCGCCTTGCTCCCAGCAGAGGCGCCGAAGGCCGTTTTGGCCAGGACGATGGTGACGACGAAGACGACGAGGATGACGGCGACGGCGACGACGGCGACATGAACGGCGAGGGGGGCAGCAGCACACTGCCCAAAGAGCTCCAACCAACAGGCGTCAGCCACAGTCGCTCGAGGCCTTGCCCGAGGGCTTCGTTGTATCTGGACGGGCAACGCTCCAGGAAGAGCTGGATAGCTGGACCATCCCGCGTGGCTACAGCATGCGCATCAACGGCACACGCTCCCACGGCCGCCGCCAAAAGATCCGCATGGTGTGCTTCCGCGGCGGCCGCTCGCGTTTGCGGCCCAAGGAGGAGGAAGCCAAGCGCAAGCGCGAACGCGAGCGACTGGTCTTGTTCCCTGACCTGCCACCGCGCCGCCGCAAGCCCACGACCGACCGCATCTCGAAAAAGTGCGAGTGCCCCTTCCGCTTCGAGCTGGTCGAGGTCTGTCCGGGCGCCGACCGCTATGCCGTGCACTACACCAACGACGACCATACACAGCATAACCACGCAGCTGCAGACCTGATGCTGGATCCACGGGCGCGCAAGCTGCCACGGGCCCTCAAGGCCGAGGTGGACCAGTGGCTGCGGGATGCGTCGACGCTTGGCGGCAATGGCAGGAGCAGCGACGCTAGTAACACGGGCTGGACCATTGCCAAGATTCAGGCAGAGCTGCAGCGCCGCGGCTATGGCCACGTGCTGGACTTTGATTTGCGGAACCGCAAACGAGCATTGCTACACAAGGACCGGATTGCCCAGCTGAAAAAAGACGGCGGCGAGGGGGGAGGTGCTGCCGCGGCTGCCGGTGCCGAAAGCAGTGCTGGCGGCGACACGCCAGGCACTGCCGTCTCATGACATCAAGCGAGGCCTAGAAACTCTACCGTTTATTTCCTCTTTCACATTTTTTTGCTTATATCTTAGCTCTTTGTCTGCTTATTAGGACACCTTCTTTTTTCCCTCTTTTTCTGGCCATGGGTTCGCAAGCGAGCGACCCTTTTTAATTATAGGCGCTTTGGAAAGAGATGTATGATATACATATGATCATACTCTCTGGTTATACATTTGGCACGCCGTCTGGACGGCACGTGTTTCAGTGAGCAAGGGTTAAAAGTTTTTATTTTGTTTTATTTTTTTGGATATATCCTGGCGCCCTTTTACTTTCTCGTCTCTCCTATCCTTACCCCTTTCTTGGATAGTTTGTTTGGTTTACGGTATTGGTTTTGCAAGGCGAACAGTTGGGACAAAAGAGAAAGACACTCGTCAGAAAGGAGGTTTATAGCTTCATCACAACAGACATGGGCTCTCAGAAAAATCATAAATTTGCACCTTTAGTGCAATTCGAATGAAAAGAAGTTTGCCCGTCAATGGCTCCGGTATATAAAATATTTAAAGCTACGTACAGAACATTTTGTTACGTTTTCCGCCCCACTCTGTATAAAATAGCCTTTTGCTCCTCACCCGCATACAAGATGCACACTGCTTTTGTTTAGAACTTGCTGTACTTCTTAAAGGCAGACAGGAGACCGCCAGTCGAAGAGTCGTGGTCGGAGCCGTTGCCCTCCTCGTCAATCTCCCTGTTGGGCTCGTTAGCATGTGTCGGACCGAACGGTTCAGTACAGAGAAGCGAGGCAATACGTACTTGAGGATCTTCTTAGCCAGGACCTTGCCCAGCTCGACACCCCACTGGTCGAACGAGTTGATGTCCCAGACGGCACCCTCAGTGAAGGTGACGTGCTCGTAGTAGGCAATCAGAGCGCCCAGCTCGGCGGGGCCAATGTGGCCGCCGACCAGGATGCTGGTCGTGGGGCGGTTGCCCAGGAAAACCTTGTGGGGGACAAGCTCCTCGGGGGTGCCCTCGGCGCGGACCTGGTCAGCGGTCTTGCCGACCATCAGGGCCTCGGCCTGTGCCAGGTAGTTGGACGCCAGCATCTTCTGGTGGACGTTGTCGGACAGGGGGTTGTGCGACTGGGCAGCCAGGATGAAGTCGGTCGGGATCAGCTTGGTGCCCTGGTGGACGAGCTGGAAGAAGGAGTGCTGGGCGTTGGTGCACGGCTCGCCGAACAGGATGGCGCCGGTCGTGTACTTGGCCGAGGAGCCATCAGACGTGACGGTCTTGCCGTTGGACTCCATTGACAGCTGCTGGAGGTAGGCAGGGAAACGGTGCAGATACTGGTCGAAACTATCGAGAGTGTCAGTAGCTTTGTTACGAAGCTGAACCACGGCCAACTAATTACCAGGAGGAAGATAATACGTACGGAGCAACCAGGTGGGTCTGGGCATTGTAGAAGTCAGAGTACCAGACGCTCAGCAGGCCAGCCAGCAGAGGAATGTTGCTCTCCAGAGGGGTCTCGCGGAAGTGCTTGTCCATCTCGTGGGCACCAGCGAGGAACTTGTGGAAGTTGTCGTAGCCGACGTAGAGGGCAACAGACAGACCAATGGCGCTCCAGACGGAGTAGCGGCCGCCAACCCACGACTCGAAGCCAAACATGTTCTTCTTGTCAATGCCGAACTTGGTGACTCGGCCTCGTTGGTAGACAGGGCCACAAAGTGCTTAGCAATATCGCCCTTGCCGCCGGTCTTCTCGAGGAACCAGGTCTTGGCCGTGTTGGCGTTGGTGGTCGTCTCGGCAGTGGTGAACGTCTTGGAGGCGATCAGGAACAGGGTAGTCTCGGGTCAGAGGCAGCGAGGGCCTCGGCCATGTGGGTGCCGTCAATGTTGGAGACGAAGTGCAGGGTCATGCCGGGTGCACCGTAGTGCTTCAGGCCTCGGTGACCATGACGGGGCCACTGTTGTTATACAAGGTTAGAGCTATCTTGCATCTTCCCCAACTTTCACCGTTCTAAAGAAAATGAAAAAAAAAAACTCACAGGTCAGAACCGCCAATGCCGACGTTGACAATGTTGGTCAGCTTCTTGCCGGTGAAGCCCTTCCAGGCACCACTACGGACCTCCTCGCTGAACTCCTGCATGTGCTTGAGCACGTCAGCGACACCACCAGGGGTGTTGACAACGTTGACACCGTCAACCTCCATGGTCCACGGCTTGGGGCCGACGTTGCGCAGGGCAGTGTGGTACACGGGCACGGTCCTCGGTGAAGTTGATCTTCTCGCCCTTGAACATGCTCTCACGCTTCTCCTCGACCTTGGCCTCGGATGCCAGCTTCAGCAGCAGGGCAAGGGTCTCCTCTGTCAGGAAAGTTCTTGCTGTAGTCGAAGAGGATCTCGGTTTCGCCATCGCTGCCGCTGGCAATGTCGGAGGGCAACTTGAAGACGCGGGTGAACTTGTCGAAGCGCTTGGGGTCTTTGGCAAACGCATCCTTCAGGACAAAGGACTCGCCAACGGTGTTGCGGTGCTTCTGGAGGTCGGCCCAGACGGGCAGGGAGCTGGCCTGTGGGCATTCTGAGGGTTTTGGAGGGGTTGTTTTTGTGTATGAGAGAGAGAACTGTGTGATGGGAAAGAGAAAATGTTAGCAGCTGAGAAAGCGCAATGTAATAAATACTAAATAAGCGCCAGGCGCAGGCAATGCCACGAGCTGGTAGCTATGGACACCCCTCCACAATCCGCGTTCCAGCGCATCTATCATGGAGCTGGGTTGTGCGATCCAGGTCGCAGCTCAGGTCTCATGATGCTATGCGGCAGCTCCTGTCTCTCCACGCAATGTCCAGCTGCCCCCACTAGCATGAACGGCAACCCGCGCATGGAACCAGGGCCTGCGGCAAGGCAGTCTGGGTTCTGGGACCTGCGTCCATGGCTAAACGGCAAGGAAGCAGAAACAAGGGCAAGAGAGTGCAAAACGGCAAGCAAATAGCGAAGCATGGCGAAACAGCGCCGCACCTCGTTTCAGCAGAAAGCAAACCGATGTATCTTACCTCGCGAGTTTGGAGAGCGTCAAATGCGGTGATCAACGCGCTGGTTTCACGGGACAAGCCAAGAGAGGTCTGGATCAAAATGCTGTCAGTGTTGAGCAGAGAGTGGAAATTGCGAGAGGATGAATGAGAAAGAAATCCGGAAGAGAGAAGAAACGGAAGAGTAGAAGAGACAAAACGAGACAAGGCGAGAGTGACTGCGAGACATCCGAAGTCCGGTGGGTGATTGCTCTCCACCGCCCACATTAGCAGTGTTGATAACGGACAAGCTCCAGCCAGTTTTGTTTCTGTTGTGAGCACCACCCGCCTATGACCACATCCAATTGGCTAGGCGCAGAGGACGACCAAAACAACACCCAATGGCACCTCCAGTGGCCTCGAATGGGCTGACAGTACTTCTGCAAGCTGCGTATATACCTCTCTGTCCCTTCTCTCTCTCTCGCTCTACTGTCTTCCCGAAACTCCCCTATTGCTCCGAGCTCTGTTCTCACAACAGGCGACTAGTGACGATTGGCTGGGCATGAAAAGGGCATTAAAATTGTGACGAGAAAGATTGGGGGGCGGTGATGGCAAAAACTGTCCGTTGGCGAACAAAAAAGATGCAGAATGTGAGGCTTTTGAAACATAAATAGGAGGTCTGAAAGGAGAGGATCGTAGGAAAGTACTGGATTGGTAACTTATTATTGGAAGCTTCGGTCGCTCCTTCCTTCGTTACGTCTTCAGGTCAAACGCTATTTCTAAGAGCTTTTTTAATTTTTACTATCGCAGCCCTTTTCCGGAAGGGCAAGGCAAGGCGCGGGGTCGCCCCGTGGGATAGACCGCTCTAGACGGGAACAAACCCGACACGAGATGAGACAAAAACAATGGACAATACCTCCGGTGAGTGAATAATTTTTGCTCTAGCGGCATCTGCAGTATGGTGACGATGTTTTCCGAGTCTATTTTCTATTCTCTTTTTTTTCCTTTTGGGGGCTCACTAAAAGCGGGACATTGGACGATGCTTGGCTATTATGGGACAGTACCAGACCGGTATCGCCTATTGCAGAAAACTCGACAGCCCCGTTGGGGAGAGTGCAATGGCAATTGTCGTTGAAAAGGAGGCCATCGCAGCTTCCGCTTTTGCGTTTCCTACACAGCTGCACCACACGGATTTTGAGATACGTGTAACTTATTGCAGCTCAATGTCAGTCAGTCATGGAGGAAGGAACTGAATCGCGTAAAGGCGGCAGGTGTCATCCAGCCCACCTGGGCAGCGGCTTCCCAACGCGTCGCACTAGCAAGGTGCGGGGAGCAATGAGGGGCAGCTTTTTGCGGACATCAGCGCTCGTTTCTCTCGCAGGCATTCTGTCCGTCTCCCCAACGCAAATCGCACTGCAGCTCTCTCGCTTAAGCTCCACTTTTCCTTCCAGTGACGTTTTGTCCCGGTTCGTTGCTTTTTGAGCAGCGGAAATATCGCGCCGGTATTCTAAAGAGCCGGCTCAGCAACAGTGAGGAAGCTGAGAAAACGCGCCCCGGCAATCGAAGCCCACTGCCCCTCCCATATCTGCCTCCGTTTTCGTTGCAGAACTGAATTTTCCCGCAAGTCAGAGGAGGGCAGCGGTTTGCCGACGAGCGCGACAGCGGGTGATGGCACTTGCCAAACAAGAAAGTACAGTTTTGAGAAGGCGAAAGAAAAAGAAGACCGAAACCGGAAAATGCGAGACATCCGAAGCTGAGTAACAGAACCCTACATCCGCGAGAATCGCTGACAAACGCAACAACAGAACAGAACTGCAGACGGTGAAAAGTAAATACGGTTGTAGCATGCCCTCTATGTAGAACGACGCATATTGGCAATGAAATAAAATACCAAGAAGCTGGGATTTGAGAAGCCCGTCGACGTTTAATTGCCTACCCAAAAAGCCGCATATAAATATATCAACATAGTTGAAGCAAGATAGTTGTAATTGCTCTTCGCATAGATTAAATTATGTAATCGATTCAGAGGATAAAAGTGGGTGAAGAGTTTATAAATAGATTTTTTAAGTTTATTTTCATAAAAACACTGAGAAAACCCCTAATAAAAATCAATTAGATAAAAAATTCAATAATACTACAATCGGGAATAAAAGAATGCTCAATAGACGCACAGTAAGTTCATTATAAAAGTAGGGGAAATTGTAGATATATATATATTCAGACTGACGGTACACGAAAGTGCTAATTCATCAACATGACGCGCCCGTATTCTTCCAATTTCTCCATGTGAAATCGATCTGGAATGCCTTTTCAATCACTCAGCTGATACCAAGGTTTCCGTTGTTTTGCTATGCTCCGAAATAAAGAGAAGGATGCGATGCAAGACGCAAACAAAGCACAGGAATACACCAATTGATTCTCGACTGATCGTCCTATTTTGAAAAACGCGAAAGCGCATGTAATGCTGCGATTTGTAAAGTGAAGCACACAGAAGAAAATCTAAAATTCGTAAACGTTAGAGTTTTTAAAACAATAAACAGGCAGTATATATAATTAGCTCCAATAGCTATCTTTGAATATGTAAATGATCATAATAGGACGTTAATCTAATTATAATGTCTATCTCATCTCTCGTGCTGTTGTGTGGTCCTGTGCTTAACAATTATGATCGGTATTTCGCGCAACTGCTTCCGCTGCCCGGGCGGAAATCTGATCGGTTTAGCGATGCACTCCGACTTGATGCGTCTGCGAAGGGGCTGCTTCGACGTATAGTCGCGCCTTCGTTGTGAAAATGGGGTACGTTGTCGGATCAGGGAGCATAGTCGTAGGTTGCTAGGGCCTAAATACAATTAAAAGGCAGTTTTCGAAAGAGGGAGTGGAGATTTCGCACTACGACACCGGCTTAAAGGTGCTCGTCTGAGCTGTAGCACTGGGCCAGCGCAATGGCATCAAGAAGCGTGCGCCCTTGATCTGCATAGCGGTGGCAACCAACGCTCGCAGGTTGCGGTTTAGCAGCTTATCAGATCCTTGGGGGGACGGGAAGTCGTGCCGAAATAGAGCGGCTGACTGATCTTGCGGTATCATCTTCGTTTTTCTCGTCGTAATGGAGAGACCGTAGCTCTCGTAAAAAGCACGCCCAGCGTAGCCAGTACCGTATTGTTGTGCTGGCCATAAGCAGTCGTGGCCGATGTACGGCGTCCGCAAATGTTTGTCGTCCTCGTGCCTTCATGTGACTATCCCCAGACGAATCGAGGGAATTGGCGCTGGTAGTCAGTAGGATTTCTCAGGTTGAGGTCACGGTATATGAAGTGAACACGGCGACCTCGAGGGCGACAGCAGCTCGACGTGTAGAGCGGGCTGTTGTATATGAAAGCTGCTCTTCTTCATGTGGTGGACCAGCTGCCGTACAGGCAACAAAGAGCTCTCTGCGGACGTGAAACTTGAGGCACTATACGGGTTTTCCGTCCACAGACAGTTCGCAGTATGCTTCATGGACGGAAAGATGATGTGACTTGGGCATCGTCCTTAGCGCGTATGCGCGCGTTTCTTACTTGCACCTGCATGACTTTGCGAAGCCTGCCTTGCGACACTTACCAGGTCAAGTGTATAGAGCTGTCAGGTTTCTCCAGTAGGTCACCATATTTAAGACGGCCCTGGCCAGTAACTGGACCATATCGACTCCCAGTCGACGCCGGCTGAAGCCAAGCTGGGCTGCTCCGCGGCTTGCGGTGCTTCAGCAGCGGCCCTTCTCGCGGTCCTTCTTGCTGAGCTTGGGGTCCTCGTACGTACGGCTGGCCTTCTGCTCAAACCGTGGGTTGAGCGGGTGACACCCAAAAGATTGTCCTGGCTGCGGCCGGAACCGGGGCGCGTTCGGGTTGCGCAGGTACAGGTGCACGGCGAGCTCGGTCAGCGCGACACATCAACTGTACTGCGTATTGTCACCGGCCAGAGCGGGTTCTCAGGCGTGCCCTCGACGGAGTTGACAAAAATCTGCATGCGGTCGAAATCGAGGAAGCGTACGGCATGTACTTGCCAGAAACACGGCCGTGGTTCGTGGGAATGCTACCGAATCACTGCCGGCGATGTTTGGGGCCGGCTGGAGCCGTTGTGAAGCCGCCTGCTGGGCGCTGAGAGGAGCTGGGTCCGGACGGAGCCGGCCAACCTAATACTGTTGAGGACACATTGCTCGAAGAGAGGAGGATTGGTGTTGGGGGTTGAAGACGTTGCGGTGCTGCTCGGGCCGAGGGCGAAAACCCTCCGGCCCTCATGGAGGGTCACAAACGAGAATACCGGGTTTTGGTGGCTTGATGACATCGGTCTGGCTGAGTGCCTCGGATGCGCTAGACTGGCGTTTGTTAGGATAAAGGAAAAAAGACAATATGGGGGTAGCAGAGAGCGGCGAGCCGAGCACATGCTCTGGACAGAGCAGCTTACCAATATTGCTGGACGGGGGATCGGCGTGCTTGAGGTCGTGCTGGGGGCTGGAGCCGGCTTCTCATCCTTCTCGGGGCGATGGTGGACGTCGAGGTTGAACGCGAGAAGTTGGCGAGAGTCCCAGATGGGTCTCTTCAACTCTGTGGGGAATGTTAGCCTTTCTGTCCAGTCCGAACGAGTCCGGCGCACCCGGCACGGCCGGAGAGAACTGGTGCCCGGACGCTGCCGAGACCTGTGCTTGTCTCCGGGCGATCAACATTGATCAATTTACAAAGAATACGGATTGTTTGGGTGACGTCTTACTCTTTGGTCAACTTCCACGTCGACATGGTTGCAAGGGTTTTCGTAGGAAGGGGAGGGGGAGGACTAAGATTTCGGAGATGAGCGTCAAGAACTCGAGGTACACGGTCTGTCGATTGGGCCTGCTTGAAAAGAGCAAACAAGGGCGAGAGATCGAGTCCTTCGATGTGGTTGTCGAGGTCTGACGTCGAGGCTGATGTCGAGAGACAAGGTGGATGCGGGAATACAAGGAGGCGGAGGGGGGAGAAAGCGGGAGTGTCGATGTTAGGTGCCGGGTATAAAAAAGGACCCAGAGAATCAAGTAACGCTGAAGCAAAACGCGCAAAACAACGAAGTCTGTGGATGGAGCGCTGGTGTATGAATAGTATGTTGGCCGTGATCGTGATTCTGGCTGTTGGAAGTAATCACGAAACAGGAGAAGAGGGAGGAGGTGAGGAGAAGTACTGAATAGAGGAGGCGGAAGAGGATCGAGAGAGAAGGAGCGACCCGTTTATTTTTGGCCAGGCCAGGCGAGTCGTGATGGCGGCGACAGGAGCTCAAGCGAGCACTCTAGCGCTGTAAACAGGGCCTTGGAGTTGGCGCTGGAGAAGGCTGAGACGGGCGGGGACTGGCGGGCTTCCAGCACTAACTCTGCCATGGAAACGCCAGAAAGGGCACTGAATAGTGGGCAAAATGTAGTGGCGCGTGGCAGCAGAGGGGCTTTGCCTTTAGCGAGATACACAGTGCAATTTAAACTATATCGCACAGTACGCATCCATCGCATCCAATATCGTCTGAAACCGTTATTTGTTATCTTACTTTTGTTTCTTGAGGATGCAACGCAGCATCTTGGTGACCAGCCCGCCGGGTCTCATTTGTGTACGAAAGCCATTCCGTCCTACTGAAGGGCTGAAGTGATGGGATAGCTGGGAGTCTGTGAGCCGTGTTTGTTTCTTTTACTGTGAATACTCTAATAGATTTCTCCTGTCGCCTTTGACAAAAACGAGCTTACAAAGGAAGACATCACTGTAAGACAGGTACATACGGAGCATGAAATATAGTATTTTTACGGAGTATCTTACGGCCACAGGTGCAGAGAACTGAGAGCTCTGGGCCGCATTTTCAGGGGGTTTTGACAAATTGGATTTAGGGGGCAGAATAGGGGTTTTAGTGGGCCTTAGACTGGCTGCTGGCGGACACCATTGCTAGGCGACGGAGAGACGCACCTGATGTAAGATATGATTGAGTATAAACTCCGCAATTCACAACGTCTTTTTGGCCCTTCAGGACATCAACAATGTCGGAGGAGAACAAGATGCTCCGGGTGGAGCAGGTGTCGCGGCTGTTCCTGAAACCTGCTTTTTGATCTAAGATAGTTGTCACGTGGAGAGTAACGAGCGGATTTGAGTTGATATCAAACGTGCTCCCATTTCAGCCTGGAAACACTTCCCAGGTGTGCCTCGCACAGTGCGCCTTCTGTAGCGCCAAGCCGTCCTCGCGCCCACTTGCCCTTTTTGCATGCCAGCTCCCTGGAGCACCAGAAAAGAACCAGTTCCCCTGCCATAATACGGGAGGATTTGGTGATAACAAGAACAGTCAGCATGCTATTCTTACTTGTTGCACTTGTCGTTCGAGCAGGTCCTCGGTCGTAAATTATGCCAAATACGTCCAGCCCGTATTCGTGACAAGCCTATTTTTGCACAGCCTCGTCTCGTGGGTGGCAAACGACAACAATAACTCAGGGACAGAGGAGACCGGCAGGGGCGGAGCCTGAGGCACCGGGAAGACGAAAAGGATCAACGGCACCCGCGTAGCGATTGAGGCGCAATGCCCTGTCCCCGTCGTTGGTACGACTTCCTATCACTGGTGCTTGGCGAGGTGGTAGAAATGGGGGTTCTTGGCTAGTAAAGGAAACGACGATTCAACATCGAAGCGTGGTAAAAGAAATATCACGAGGTAACAATAACACGGTGCGCGCCGAGGCTGCATGAAGCTATGATCTCAATATTTAATTTCAATGAGATAGAGAGCAAGCGGCAAGGCTGGGCAAGGTGGTCGAGATAACGACATCTCAAATTTTCACGCGAGGCTATTCGTATCAATTTAAAGTTGCTACCCTTTTGGGACACCAGCCCGGCCTGTTGCTTTCAATCCAGAGGGGGAGTTCTCGAGGTACAGGGTGGTAGCTTATCTACACGATAGAAAGCCGTGACAGAGCACTGACCGAGCTTAAATAAACACGCATGTCCTGACCACAGCATAAGCAGTATCGTTGCCATGCTTCTGTTCTAAGCCAATGGCTTCCTTTAACGGCTACGTGTGACGACATCATCCGCTGCACAATGTTGTCCGGAGTTCATGCACTACCACAAGGCCGAATCACAGGGCCAGGATGTCGAATGCGGGAAGATATCATATCTTTACCTTGTGGACTCGTCCGCAACATCCGAGAAAAAAGGCGACGTATGAAGCGAAGGAGATAAATAAAGGGCGAAACAAGAGAAATGCATTCCACACTTTGACAGGACAAAGAGAAGTGCCAAAAGGCGATAGTTACGATGAAGAAAAGATAACCCAGCGGCAATATATAACGTGAACAACGGTGTCTATATTGATTTGATGCCGTGTAATGATGCTGTGTGGCGGTTACAATGGCCGTGAGAACGTCGCCGATAGAAATATTGACGGGCGAGGCTTGCTTTATTGTGAGATCTCGCACAGGAGGAGCTGGCGAAAAGAAGCGTCAAACCAGACGGCCCTCAGACGACCCTGCTTGTCGATCCGTTTCCCGCTTTCCAGGGAGGCGGTTAAGGGGTTTCTAGCATAAGTGCGATCATTATCAAAACGGGGTCCGTGAAGAAAGGGACGATTTTGCTCTCCCCGCGAAAGGGTTCGTTGGCCAAAGCCATTGTTTGTCCAAGAATACGCGTCCAAGGGCAAGGCTGGTTTGATTGCGAGCTTTATCTACTTATCTGGGTGCATATATTGCCGTTACTACTATTTGCTCATCCACCACTGCATGACAAACATCGACAATAGCGCAATATACTCGTAGACGAGGCCTGGGTCATGAGTAAATGTACTTGTACTCTCCAAGAGGCAATACGAGTACATCTCATGTGACAGCTTTATATTTTCATACATAATACATTTCCCCTCCCCTTTCTCTTTCTCTCGTTCAAGATATTTGTGGCCGATATGGCGCCTGGCAAGTGTTGATGGGCGCAACTCTCCGCTTTTCTTCTTCCAAGTTTTGGGCCCAGCAGTTTGACCAGTCTCTCTCCAGTCTCCGAGTCCCTCTTTTTTTCGTTATTGTCTTTTCGTCCTTCTTCATTCTCTTTTCGCTGTGCGGCGTTTCATGTCTGCAGCTTTTGCATACCAAATCCTACTTGTTTCCGGCTTTCAAATGCCAAGAACCGCCGAAAGCCTATGAGCCTGAGCCCCTTTTGCCCGCTTGTGCCTGTCTGGCTGCGAATTTGTGCATATCTTGGTCTTGGATCGACATCATCTACTCACTAGTTCAGGAACCAGGGACTGTCAAACATCAAACATGGAAACATGCCAGCCCCTCCCTCCTTGCACTGCAGATACATATGCAAAAATGAGAGAACCGTAATATGAGCGACTGTGCTCCGCTGTGCAGCTGCAGTCTGAAGCTGTGCTCATTTCTTTGCCAAGGCAGCTCTAATTAAGCTTGTCTCTCTTTCCGCCGCCCTTTGGTCTGTTTTCAATGGCATTCTTGCTCGGGAGGAGTTCTCTGACCAGGCAAATATGGGCCTGGCATGTGGACTCTACTTTCGTTGTGCCCCTGGCAGTCTTCACCTCTGCCCTTTTCCCTCCACTGTCCCTGGCAAAGTGTCGTCATGGCCGCCATGACGGCCGAGTGATCTCTCGTGTAAGTTTCCTATCCAGGAAACAGATGTGGGTAACCGCTGGAAACATAATGGAAGAAGCCGGGGAGATTAAGAAAATGAGGGCAAAAAAAGGGACGGCCAAGAAAAGGGTTAAAAAAAAGAAACACCCAGGGCATACCGGTAGAGGGCGGCGACGCGCAACAGTTGCTCAGTGGCATCGAGGGAGCACGGCAGATGAAGACGATCTTGACGCCGAGAGGGCTGTACGTCTCCATGTAATGGTACCCGGTCGTTCTACGTAGCCCTTTTATCTTGTCTTTTGCTTGAACATCTGTGCCCTTTTCTTCAAGACCTCAGCACCTTCCCTCTCTGTGATTTTGTCTTTCTTCTTGCCTTCCTTACTTTACTTCCCTCGATCTCATGTCCAGTTGTTGTCCCCTCGTCACTCCTTATACTGTTTGGTCGCGCCTTCCTTCTTCTTGATTTTGCAACTGTTGTCGCGTCTCTCCTTCTTTTTGTTTTGGCTTTTGTCTCCCATCGTCAAAAGCCAGCCACTCGTTTCTTTCCTCGCGCTGTGTTTTTGTACTTCGCTCCTTCCCTTCTCTACTCATCGGACGCGGACACTTTTCCTCTTCACTTTTACATTGGTCACTATTACATCTACGCTCCTTTCGACCCTCTTCTGCTTTTCTCCTTTTCTTTCAACTTCATGACTCGCAGTCTCCCCTTGAAGCACCATGCTTTTCAACACCCTCGCGTGCTGCGCCCTTCGTCGGCGGCTTTGCCCTTGAGGCGGCTGCTGCCAGTTCCTGCAGCGGACAGCGACGCCGCATCGGCAGCCAGGTGCACAAGCAGCGTTCTCGGACGCCCGTGCCGTTTCTCGATCGTGACACCAAGCATCACCACCACCGCAGTGCTGCCCACAGCCACGTCCACGAGGCCCATACGCATACGCACCGTGGCCGTGCCCACTTGAAAGGCCTTCCGGGCGGCGTCTTCCACCCACTGCCAAGGGCGAGTCGACACACAAAAAGACAAAGCGTGTCATTCCGGAGACACACATCCTGCACGAACGCCAGCCAGGCACCTGGGCTCGCCGGTGGGAGCGTACAAAGCGTGTACCGCTGGACGCCACGCTGCCCATCGCATTGGTTCTCAAGAGCGCAACGTTGACGACGGGCATTGCCCGGCTGATGGCCATTACAGACCCAGTTTCACCAGACTACGGGCAAGCACATTCCTCCAGGAGGTGGTGGACTTTTTTCGCACCGATTCGGAGCCAGGTGTCGAAGGTCTGTCGTCGGCTGGCTGATGACGGCGGGCATCCACATTGACCGTGTGTCGCAGTCAGCCAACCGCCAGTGGATTCAAATTCGATGCCACAGTGGCCGAGGCCGAGGAAGCTGCTGAGACCGAGTACCACATCTATGAGCACATCGAGACCGGCCACGAGCGATATTGCAGCCGACGAACTACCACGTTCCTCACCATGTCCGGGAGCACATTGACTATGTGACCCCCGGTAATCCGGCTTCGCAGGGATGTCGACAAGGCACGTAAGAATGAGGCGCCGGCGGGAGATTGAGGAGGACCGTCGCCGCTCGATCAAGCCCTCTGCACACGGACCAACGTTCCTCAACAGCGGCCTCGCCGAGGGTGCTACTGAGAGCACAGCCTTTAGCTCAACCCCGCCGCCGCCGATGAACATGAGCACCTGCTACGAATAATGTCAGCCCGGAATGCATTCGCCGTAAGTTGAGGCAGGACGGTTTTTCCTCACATAGCCATATATATACAACTTGTGATCTGACACGCAAAATAGAAACAGTACAGCATCCCTAATGGCACCACGGCCACCAAGGGCAACGAGCTGGGCATCTTCGAGTCCCTGAACCAGCACTACAGCAAGTCGGACCCTTGATGACTTTTTTAAAGTGGTTTCACGTATGCTTTACTCCCCAACCCATTACACTCACTGCCTATCTATGAGGATCTAACACGGCAAGAAACATCCCCAAGGGCAACATACCCGATTGCTCGTCTTGTCGCGGTGCCACGGCAGACACTAGTGTTGGCAATGCCGGCAGCGAGGCCGAGCTTGACTTCCAGGCGGCCATGCCCGGTTGATCTACCCTCAGCAGGCCGGTGACGTACCAAGTCGATGACGAGCGTTATCCAGCTTAACATGACGTTGGGCAACAGCCCGTAGTTTGGCTTTTGGAACACATTGTTTTTCGATGCCATTGGAACGCGCTCGTACTGCAACTTTCAGTGGCATTTGGGGCGGAGACCGGAAACTGGCGTCAAGCCCGAGTGCCTCGACCATCTTACCCGCAACGCGACCGGTGGCGACAACTGGCAGCCCTGCAGTGTGGCGTCTACAAACCGACCCAAATGGGTTGATTAGCATTAGCCTTACGTTTCGGCAAGGTGGTGAGGCGACTTGCCTAGCAATACCGTACGGGCGAATCGGCCCAGGCACGGGAGATCATGAAAAGCTGGGTCTGCAGGGCGTGACGGGTTGTATGTCATGAGGGCGATGATGGCGTTGTTTCCTCGGTGGCGTTTGATGGCGGCAATTATGACGCTGTGCGGTGAGGGCCACGAATCTTCTTTCCCCCGCAAGCGATGCGACATGCCCGTACGTGCTGGCCGTGGGAGGCAAACCCGAGTTTGACCCTGGGCCGGAGACCCTCTGCAGGACAGGAAGTGGTAGCAACGCATACCGGCAACTAACACTCCTCGTCTTCGTCCGAGAGGGGTCCGTCGGCACATGCGCCCGCGCCTCACGGGAACGGGCACCCGTCGCGGTTCGGTTCTGGCGGTAGGGATTTTAGTAACTATTCCGGGAACCGACCCGTACCCAATCTGGGCTGTAGCAGCCTACGTATTGACAAGGTGAAGACTTCCGTTCAAAGTTGGCTACACTTGACATGGGGGCAACGCCAACTTCAGGGCGTGTCGGCAGCGGTGTTTACCCACATTGGTGGCCGTGGCTATCCCCGGACGTCTCCGCCATGGACGAAACCATCTCACGCTTTGACGGTCCTCAACGGTGGCTTTGGGCGACGTATTTCGGGGTGGCACGATCGGGCTGGCAAAGCGCCGGGTTTGGTGGGCGTCGGGTTTGCTTACTCTGGGATCATACGAGGAGCGGCGGCTGGCCACAGGGGGCAAGAAGAAACCTGGGTGGGCTTTTGTCAAACCACCCCGGTGCCCTTGTACCCGCGCACCCCGAGGGGTTGTTCAACGATGTTCGTCGGGCTCGAAAAACCCCGGCGCGGGCTGGTTGCCCGGCAAACAAGGGCGCTTTCCCGGCGGGCCCCAAAGAGGGGCCCTGGGACCCCGGTGACCCGGCCCTGGGCTCCGCCCAACTAAACCCGAAACTGCTTGCGTTGTTTTTTAAGAGCCTGCCTGAAAAAACCTGCCTTAAAAAGTAGAGCTGCTCTGCGAGTAAGCTTGGGCTTGCTGGCCGTGAAAGTGTCTGTCGATTTCCTTCTTTGTTTTTATTTTTGCTTTTTGCTTTGATTTTTCTTCTCATTCAAGTCGCTCTTTTCCAACCTGTTTTCCCATAAATCGGAAAAATTTTCCATTTCCATTTCCAGTTTTTTCTTTCCACTTTCTTTCTTTTTCTTTTCTCTCATGGACTGGCCTAGACGGCAATTAGACACTCGATAATATTGGCGTTTAATAAGAAGAGACGGGCGACATCCAGAGGCACTTGGAGCCGTTTATTGCGAAGATCAAAGAAAAATAGCAGGTAGATATCGTGATGGGTCATCAAAAAGTGAACATAGCTACAAATTAGGCTGCAGCCAGCACTGAAACCCAACAAAAAGGGAACGAGTCTGTCCGCAAAACCAAACAATTGGCATTGGCGCCCAAACAGAACGACAGCCCCTTATTTTGACGAGATTCCTTTTTCGTCTTCCTTTTTTTTTCTTTCTTTTTCATGACTTTGCCTCCTTCGTCTCGCTTCGTTTCCGCTCGGATGCCTGCATCCACATGTTCTTTTGCAAAAAGAGGTTGTGGTTGACCCATTTGTGAGGGGCTTCAGCAGTGTGCACGAGCTGCAGAGCTCGAAGCGCCGCATCATTTCGACGGAGCGTCTTGTTAATCTCGAGGAATGCCAGCACTTTTCCCGGCACACGCCCACCGGCCGTAGCCAAAATGAGGTCTACGGTCCGCCGCATGTTTTTGCACACGCTCCCGTGCCTCGTTGTGTTGTTGTCGTCATCGTTGTCGTTGCCACTGCCCGCCTCCACGATCCACCGCTCCGGCCGGAAAACGTCGCTGTCCTCGCCAAAGACATCTTTGCGCCGTGTCAGCGCCCAGATACTCGGCGCAATGCGCGTGCCGCCGGGCACAAACCGGCCGTCTTCGAGCGTGTCGCCCTGCGGGGGCACCTCCTTGAAGGGCAGGCCGACAAAGGGCGGGTGCATGCGCAGGCCCTCGAGCACGACGGCCTGGAGGTACGGCAGCGTCTCGGCGTCGGCGTTTGGGCACGATCTGGTCATCGGCCAAGTCGCCAAACGCGGCGTCGACCTCGGCGCGCAGGCGGGCGTGCACGCGCGGCGTGGTCATGATGTAGAGGAGCGTCATGCGAATGGCGGTGGCGGTGGTGTCGGAGCCGGCAATGATCTGGAAGAGGGCCTCGGTCTCGCACTCGCGCTGGGTGAGGCCGTTGCGCACAAAGGCGCCGAGCATATCGCGGCGGTCTTTGGCGTCGGGCACGAAACGCTCGGCCACGATTTCTCGCGCAACACTGGGACACATGGTGAGTATACAGAGCTGCTCGTCTAGTAGAGGGATGTATTGGTGACGGTGACCCTCAAAACGCACCCCATCATGCAGCCAATGCCGTTCTTGTCGGTGACTTTGGGCCCGCCCAGCTTCAGCATGAACGGCGACGTGATGATGCCGTTCAAAAAGGGCACCTCGCTGCTCATCTGCATAATCGGCGCAATGCCCGAGATGCTCTTCAGGTACGAGTGCACGTCCTCCTCGCGCTCCAAGAAGCCAAACGCCTGGCCAAAGGCCACCTTGGTGATGCTGTCGAGCGTAAAAGTACTGCGACAGGACGGCCAGGTCCAGCGGCTTGGACGGCTCGCCGGATGTTGCGCCCGCAATGTACCGCGTGCGGATGACGTCGATGAGCTGTTTCAGCACGGTGTCGACCTCGGCCTCGAGCGCGGGGTTCTCGCGGCCGGCATACGCGGCGGCTGTGCGGGCCTTGAGCCGGTCGTGGGCCACGTCGTCGCGCAGGCTGAACATGCTGTGCTCGTAGGGTCGAGGCGGTTCGGGTTGTACCAGTCGGACCGGCGGTACTGGGGCTGGCGGGTGGCAGAGAGACGGCGGATGAGGGCCGGGTCGCTGGTGAGGAGCTCGCCGGGGCCGATGCGGACGACGGAGCCGTACTTGAGAGTGGCACGGTAGTAGGTCTCCCACATGCGGCCACCGAAGGCGGTGCGCATCATCCAGCCATAGGAAAAGGTGGCGAGCCGGGGACGGGGAAAGCACTAAGACGGCGAGAAGCGGTGATGGCGGAGGCGACATAGTAAAAGATGACCGTGGCGACGAGGACGAGAGCCACGGTCGGGACAGATGAAAAGAGGGCCATCCGGGGGGCCAGTCCTCGACGGACGGGGGGCTCAGCGGATCCCAACGTCGGTATGCTGTTCAAGTGTCGCGAGTCAAATGGCCAGTGCCGAGGAGCTGGAAAATGGGGCAAAGAGTGAGGGTAAAAGAAAACAAAGTGTGGAAACGTAAGGCGAGGTCAGACGAGGCAGAGTTGATGTGCACAAGAAGGGGTGGTGCACAGGAAGCACAGAAAGCGATGTGGACGTGACAGGAGATTCAGTCAACGGTTGAACGAGACAAGACAGGCAGGTGGGACAGAGCGAGAGGGAAGACGCTCGATATATGCAGATAACGGAACCTTTACGATTGAACGAATGAAGGATTTGGGAGCCGAAAGGGCCAGAACAGCGAGAAGCAAGGAGGAGAGACGCGGAAAGAGTGAACGGCATAACAAACTCTCCACTGGTGCATGGAAACATGCCTTGTTCGCTCCTACATGTACACCCCCATGTGCGTGTGGGTGATGCTCGGGGCAGGGTGACATCGGGGGTTTTTTATCTTCCTTGTGTCGAGAAAGATAGCAGGTACAAATATTCGTACAGGGTATGTATGACGAGAATGACGAGAATGCAGAGAGAATGCAAGTGGGTTGCTCTTGCCTCTTTTTCGCCTTTCTGACCCCCCTCTATCCACCTACTTCCTTCCTCGTTCTTTCTGGCTGGCTCTCGTTTGCTCTTGCCCGTCTTGCAATCTTGTTGGGTCCTTACCCTTTTCGAGTCCTTGCCATCACAAGTCGCTAGCGGCAGAGTTTCCTTCCTTCAGCACCTTGAGCACGGACACCTGGTCCTGGCAACCTATTTGTCTTTGCCTTGTCTTTCTTTTACGAAAACGCCTATTGGCACACTTTTCTAGATTGATGTTTGCACGCCCCCTCCTTGCCGTGTTCCCACGAGACACCACCTGCCAAGTCCAAAGAGGGCTGGGCTGATCTGGCCAGGGATTGGTTGGTGAACTGTCTCTCGGCCGGCGAGGAGGAGAAAGAAGAAAGAAAAAGAAAAGGGAAAAGGGGAAAAGGAAAAAAGACAAGAATGCGAATTTGAGAAGAGTACTACAACACTGGAAACACATTCCAGGTTCCGTCTCAAAATAAGCATTCCGCTAGGTCGCACTCGATACTCAGAAAGAGGAGAGCTAAGATAATAACATTGGCAAGTAAAGAGGGGGAGAAGAAAAGAACAGCAAAAAAGGCTGACGGGACCGGGATGATACGACTTACGAAAAGCGACTGGTCCGGACGGGGAACTAAAAGAAAGATACGATTGGCGACCGACGATGATGCGTGGGAGAGGGGCAGAAAGAGGACGGGGGTAAAAACTGGAAAGAAAAAGGAAAGAAAAAAAATCGGTGTGGCATTGGCAAGCATTTTCGTGAGCATTTTGGCATTTTCTTCTATTTCTCCCGTTCCCCAATAAAAAAGACGGGGCGTTCGCACAAGCAGGGAAGAAGCTTTACGGAGAATGGAGCTCGAAACGGGAGAATGGACAGGCACGGAGAGACGATAAGAGACAAGTACGAAAACGAAAGGAACCAGCGTCGTATTCTGGGGACACTCTTTTTCACTTTCGTCTCTTTTTGCTCGCCCCATGTGGGCCGACATGGGCGGCCAAGAGACGGGCACAAGCGAGAGGAACAGACCCAGACTAAAAAAGTAAAGGGGGAAACTAAAAAAGAAATAGACAAAAGAGGAGAGGCATCGAATGACGTGAAGAGGATGTGTTTGTCTATCGCGATATTTGTTGGACAAGAGGAAAGGGCAGAGTCGGAGAAATGTCAGCAAAGCGAGAAGAAAGGCATTAATACACAGGCGTGAGAGGAAGAAAAATAAAAGAAACGGACGCAAGGCAAAATATACAAGACACAAATATACAAAGATACAAAGACACAAAGATACAAAAGAGGTGGCACCCAGCTGGCACCCGAATGCTTCAACGGCTTGCACAAGCCACTCACACAAAGAGGACTTCGCTCCTGTCTCCCCTCTTTTCTTCTTCTCTCTTCTTTCTCTTCCTTCTGTCTCTCGTGTCCTCGGTCTGCAGCCCGTGGAGCAATAGTGCCATGCGGCTGGCAAGTCGATCATCATATTCAGCCTAGTTTCCTCGCCGAAAAAACAGAATTTCGAAGTTTCCAGCCGTTGAGACAGACTACTTCGTAGGAAAAAGACGGTTGCCCTTATTCTCCTTATTCTTTCGCCCAGATATACGGCTGGCTTGGCTGATGAAGCAGAAGTAACAATAGACTTGTGCATCTATGATGGGTGTCATCCGTGTTGACAAAAGTCACCTTATGGCTTGCTATGGTACTCCTGCTGCAGTCCGTTTGTACGCAAGAACAAGGCCAGGGCCTTATCCGACAAATGGGCAAGAAGGACAAAGACTGTGCAGATGGATGCAAGTGCATATGCAGGATGTGCTAAAGCAAGAAGTGTAATAAAGAAGATGTCACAAAAGTTCATGTGAGTGACAAGCTGAAAAATACAAAATACCACGCTGCATCCCAGGATTAGGGTGCATGCACCACAAGTTTTTAGAGAACAAATTGAGAACGAATGAAGGGCAACCCTACGGGGTAGACAGGCCACCTATGTGCTGTGCAGCAACGCTGTATTTTGTAGGGTAGGATCCAGGGCAGGCAAGAGTTCATAGAGACCATTTCCAGAAAGCCGCAACCGAGACAAAGGCAGAAAGACATAATGGATAGAGATAAAGACCAGGGGTTATAAAGATTAAGCTCTGTGATAAAGAAACTTGATGTTTTGCTTTGTTCCTTTTTTGTTCAACAGCGTTGTTTATGTGAAGATATGTCGCGTAGAATGCCAGGAATAAAAGGGGTGAGATCCCCCTGAATAAAAAGGAAGACTTGAAAAAAGAAGTGATCAAGACCAACAACTCCATGACCCCGTCTCGTCTCCCATCGGCATCCTCTCTCCGGCGTCTCATCCGAGAGTCCCAACACCAGAAAACAGTCTGCTCAACTCGCGCATCGTCCAAGCCCTCACTCTTTCACGGCCACTCGGACACCGCGAAAACACCTGCACCCTGCGATCCTTTCAGACCGGGGAACAGCGCATTTCCTACCCGAAAGCCCCCCCTGGCACGTCCCAAAGAAACAGCGGCTTGCAGTGTCACCTGACTTCCAGACCCCAGCACACATCCCCCAGCAAATCCACAAGCACCTCCCACACGCATACACTCAAAATCCTCTGAACACATCCTCCGTGCCGTCTACCAATCGCCGACACGGGCACTTTGATCACACACGAACAGTCGGAACAACTCGCTCTCCTCTCACTTTTGTCTTCGTTCTCCCTCCCCACTGTTCTTCCCCAATGGACGAAATATCCACCGTCGCCGCCACACTCGTCCGCTGCATTGTCTCGCTCCTGTCCTTCGCCCTTCTGCTCACGGCCAACCCGCTTCTGCTAGACTGTGCAGTATTTTGGGCGCACCGTGCCTGGCAGGGCCTTGCTATGGCTGCCACAAGGAACGGTGCACGGAGCACAGGATCTACTAGCCGACATGGCGGAGGCGTGGCTTGAAGCAATAAACAAGAGGAACAACAACAACAAGCCCGGCCGAGACCCGGTCGTCGGGCACCGCCGCGAGCCGTGTCGTCATCTGCCCTGGACCGGCTTGTCTTGCGTACATCCATTGGCACAGGGCTCTACCGAGAAGCCAACAGCTATTACGACCTGTGCCACGACAGCCACCATCCTTACCGCCTCGCCGACTGTGTCCCAATGTGACCACGGCAATGTCGAGGAGACACGTATTCTCCTCAACGAGCACTTCCGCTGCATTCACGGAGCAATTCTCCTCGCTGTTGTCATGTCATGGCTGCTCGTGCCATTACTAGCCCCCTCGCCAGACCATGCAAAGATGCAACTGACAAATGTTCACGTTCAGGCACCTCTACAAGAGTTACCAGAGACGAACTACATCGTTGTCGACAACAGTTTGCCACGGCACCACCATCGCCGTCCACCGAGCCAGTCTCCCCCCAGCAGCAGCCCGCCAGTCGGCCGGTTGGGGGATGATGTACTGCCCGAGGTAAGTCTCGCCGTCCGGTCTTTGTCACCCCCATCACAGCCTCCACTGGAACTGCCACCCATCGGCGCATCCGGCTTTGCTGCGGCCCGGAAAGCTGCACGTGCTGCCCAAGCTGCCCATATCGATGCAGCGGCGTCGGCGTACGTATCCGCTGTCCGGCAGCGTATCATTGCCGAGAATAATGGGAGGGACGGCGGGTCAAGCAGCCGCAGACAGCCAATGACGCCGACGATAATGAGGCGTCTCTGGCGCTGCCCATTCTCAGCCTGGCTGGCGATGTAGACGTTGATGTTCTTTTTGACCGGAGCAGGTGTTGAAGCGACGAATGGCAAGACAAAACGTTTCTACAATTACCAGCACGAGTGCATTGATGCACGTGAGTAGAGCAATGGCAATAGTAAGACGGGTACTCTGTAAACCGGTAGTCGTTTTTAAATTGGTCTTTCTTTGTTCTCTGCCTTTCGTCTCTTTTTTCAGATTCATCATTTTATTTCGTGTTTCACTGCCGCGTAGAAGAGTGTGGTCACTCGTTAACGGGAGTTCAGTTTACGCTTTCGATTCGACAAATTGGCAACAGAACAAAGAACACCTGCGCAGATTCTGTTTTGAACCAACAGCACCATGACTTTCATTGGCCTAAACTCCTATTTTCTTTCACCTCTTGTTCCCCTTTCTGTCACAAGCACCTGTTGCGGACTGTTGGTCCATCCCTTTGCACAACTGCTTTCAGCGCGTGCTTTCTGTCGGCCCCCGACACGAGCTTCGTTGCCTTTATCTTGACGGACGAGAATCTCGTTCGCATTTCTGTTGTTTCTGCCTTTCTGTTCTTTCTCTTATTATTCCCAGAATAACCATTTGTAGAATTCACTCAAATTTTGTGTTGTGGTTCTTCATCGTCTTTCTCTCATTCACTGTAACAAGCACTCGCCGTCAATAACGCGCTACACCTCGACATTCACAACAACGATGCCTCCCAAACGAAACAGTCCAGGACGGCCGCGGTCCCAAGCAAACTAATCTTGGTGGTCAAGTGGTAAAGAGGGCATTGGCGGGCAAGGAGCACCGGCGGGGACATGGGAGCTCAAGGCCAGTTCGGACCTCGAGGTCAACAAGCACTACAACCAGCGCAACCAGCGCAACCAGCGCAAGGACAGCCGCAAAACCAAGGTCAACCATCCCATAACCCGCCAGCTGGAGAAAAACAGCCTCTACAGGCAGCTGGAGGCGGGCAGGCTCAAACAGGTCAACAGCTGCCCGCAGTGGCAGCCCAGCAAGCGCGAAGGTGCACAAGCTGCCCAGCAGACTCAACCTCAACCTCAGCAACAGCAACAGCAGCCAACTCAGCCTGCCCAACCTGCCCAACCTGCCCAACCTGCCCAACCTGCTCAGCCTGCTCAGCCTGCTCAGCCTGCTCATTCAAACCAGCCTCCAGCAGCTGTGCCTGGTAACCTCACCAGCACTGCCACTGGCTCTGCTGGAGCTGCACCGATGCCTCCCCTGGGGCCGGTAAACGTAGGCGATGGCGCAGCAGGAGGTGGAGGTGGTAATGGAGGGCAGCAGCAGCAGCAGGTATCTGTTGCAACAAACAACGACGGCGGAAATGGCGGACAGGGAGGGATGGTGGTGCACCACAGCCAGCACAGCCGGCGCCTCTTCCCGCAAACAACGGCGGTGGTGATGGTGCTGGCAACGCTGCGGGTGACGGTGGAGGAGACGGTGATGGAACTGCAAGAAATGGTGGAGGTGACGGAGGAGCAGCGTTGCCAGCACCACCTCCTCCTCGCAAATCTTGGTCCCGGAGGTGACGGCGGACCAGATGGAGGCGGCAATGGTGACGCCAACGCACCTCCTCCCCCTCCTGAGAAAGTCTACTACCTTGCCGAGCTCAACTACTACACAATCATGCAGAGCGTCTACCACCAGCTCGGGCCGAAGCGCGCTCTTTCCACGTCAACACCATGAAGCACCTTCGGCCCATCCTCCAGATGCAGCATGCACATCTGAAAGACGGACCCGCCAAGACAAGTTTCTCACGTTCAGCCCGGCGCTGTACCCTGACCGGCCGGACGCGCCGCCGGACCTGCCCGAGATGACCAAGAAAATTCTGGATAACATGGACAAGACAATCAACCTACAAGCAGCCGCCATTGGTGGGGTTCGCAAGCCGCCACGGCTGGTTGATGGCTGGTTCCACCCAGACGATCTGATGCCGCATCTCGGCTTTGTGCGGGCGGGCAGCAGTGCCGCCGGAGCAGCATCAAATACCAGAGGTATCAAACGGGTCCATTTCCCTAACTATGAAAGACGACGGCGAGTGCGGGGACGCTCTCGTGGAGGACCGGCACGGCAATCTGCGTCAACCGCGCAAACGTTCTCGCTATGGAGACGAAGACAGCAGCGAGGACGATGACTCGGACATCAGTGCCGAGCCCATTGAGCCGAGCCGGTTTTCGCCGTTCGGGGTCCGAGTCGGACGAGACGGGCAATCCTCCTTCCAACCGCCACCGTGGCCCCCGCAAACGCCGTATGACGGCTCGTCGTCTTCGGCACGACCGCTACTGGTACAATCTGCCCTACGAGGCGCGTCTTGACAAGCTTGGTCCGGGCATCTGAGCCGCGCACGACGGCGGACCGAACACGTGGCCTGGCCTATGGCCGTGACGGGATCAAGAAACCCGTTCGCGCTGTCGTTTGAAGAGCTGACCGGGGCAGCGACGACAATGAAAACCGACGACGTTGTGAGCGACGACGCTGACGAGATGCCTCCGGATCCAAATGACCACCAGGCGCGCCGTACGAGACGTGGAAGAGGCTATGCGGTGTGCGCCGACGACTACGCGAACCTCAAATCGTACTTTTTTGTGGGAGAAGCGGCATAAGCGGCGGGCACCGGCGGTGCTGAACCGGGACATTCTGCCGTATGTTCCTGGCTGCCGGCAATTCCACACCCAAGCCACGAATCGTACAACGGGTTTCTCCCGGAAACGGGCCGAGGGACCGGACGACGAGTGGGTGTCTATTCCTGGGAGTGATGACGATGATGGCGGTGCGGATGGAGCGGATGGAGCTGGAGGTGACGGGGGTGACGGAGGTGACGGGAATGGCGGAGGTGAAGTGGACGGGCGATGTGATTGTGGTCGAGTGTGGGCACCTGCCCAAAATGGTGCAGCTGCCAACAACGGTGCGGGACCTGCCGTGCATGCCGCAAGTGCCGCACCGGTCGCACCTGCCGTTCCTTCGGCACCTACTCCACCTACTACCACAACTTCGACGCAAACATCACCGGCTGCTCTGCGTGTCATTACAGCACCATCCGGTCTGTGGCTTCCATGGGCTCGAGTGCGTCGAGCGTCCTGTCTGCGCTGGTGTCTGGGCAGCCTCGTGCAACAGGCCGTCCGCCGCTTGGGTGGCGTCCTGGCATGTCCCACGATGTAAATGAGGGTAGGTTCCTCTCTCTATTTTCTTGCGTGCGTGCTTGTTGCAATTATGTGTACTAATAAACAGCCCTGGACCGGATTTTCGACGATGCAGATGGAGCTTGACAGGCTGCAAAGAGGGCATCGCCAGTGCATGAGCAACGTTGCCGCTTATATGGCGAGGTGGCGAACCTCGAGCAGGACCTGGTGCAATGGCGTCGAGACGGTCAGGCCTCGAGTAAGTTTTTCTTTTCTTTTACCTACCTTTTTGTCGGCGTTCCTTCACATTGCTGACAGTACAGCCCTCGACCGCGTGTCGACAATGCAGGCTGGTCTGGGAGGCGTGACGAAAGGCATGGAGGGCCTGCAGAGCGGTGTCTCTGACTTGAATGATGAGATGGTCAGTCTAAAGAAGGATATGGTGAAGTGGCTCAAGGAGAATAGGGCTGCTGGTCGCCGCAGTCTTTGAAACGCGTAAGAAAATAAAGGCAAAGGGGACAATGGCGTTTCTCGTTTATTTTTATTTTGTGTCGCTTTTTGTCTTTTGTCTATTGTCGTTGTTGTTGTTGTCGATTTTCTTTGATACGGCTTTTCAAAAGGGGAGATGGAAAAAACGAGACGGCTTTGTTAGATCCGTGAAATAAAATACAAAGCATCTTGTAAACAAAGGACGTGAACAATATTCTTTCCATTTTCGTTCTTTGTTGACTTGGTTTATCACAAACCGAATCTTGCCATGGAACAATTGCAGAATATTAAAGCGAACGAGATGTCCACGTCAGGGTTGAAAATGCTAAATAGTTGAGGAAAAGAAGAGAAAAGAAAAGAATAAAAACAGCTCACACCAGCATACGGCATCACATCACTCGAGACCACTTCACACTCACAATGGGGTATGCTTCACCACAGATTGCTGCACAGGTTGCAGAAGCCAAGGCCAAAAGCCGTGCCTACACCAGAATCACATCTCCGTCGGCCGCGCCCGGCATCGCCCGCCCTCTTCAACGACGGGTCCGGGACTTGCTCTCCAAGCAAGCTGTCCACATGGCGCTGGCCGCCAAGGGCATCACCCGTCGCGTCACGCGGTCCATGACCCGCAAGCAAGCGCTGCTAGACACGATGCTGTCGTCACCATCGTCGTCTGCCCGGACCGCGTCCCAGCAGCTTCTCGCCGACAAGGCTGCACTCATATCACAGTCAGCAACACCTTTACCTTCACCTCTACCTTCACCTTCACCTTCCCTTTCCGATGACACTGCTGGCACCATTATGATCTTCAACGACACGAACAACTCCATACAGACGGCCCACATCAAGTACACTGGCGACAACGCTGACGAGAATAGCCCCATCTTTATAACCCCAGGCCCTCCGGACGGTTGTGCCCGACATGGGCCACTACGGACGCCAAAACTGCGGTCAGCACGGCGGCACGGCAGCCAAGAGCAACGTCCCCGTGACCTGCCGCGACTGCCGCACCATTGGCCCCGTGGCGGGCATGCACTGCCTGTCCTGTGGCCATGTCCTGTGCCGCAGCTGCCTCAAGGAGGTCGTCTGGGCCATTGACGCCAACCTGCACAACAGACGTATCTGGGACGCAATCAAGCAGTGCATGTACGATGCCTTTTATGAGGAGACGATCTTTGCACCCGCCAAGGTCCGGACAAGCAAGAAGAACAAGAACAAGAACAAGGACAGCAAGGACAAATCGCCGGCGCAGCGCTCCGGCAGGGAGCGGGCGTGGGACATTGCGGGCATGACGTGCTGCGCTCGGCTCATGCAGCTGGACCGGCACATGGCCTGCCTGAATGCCAACACGGCCGCTGTCTACTGGCTGGCCCACGATGTCCTGCGGCACCCGCCGGAGCTGGCGCAGGACCGCTGCGGGTGGCCTGACTGCGGGCAGATCCTGGCACCGTCGTGCTTTTTTGTGAATAGGAACCAAGGCATGTACTTTTGCATGCGGTGCCGGGGCAACTCTAAGTTCATCAACCCCAGCACCTTGATTCCAGCGCGGTCGTGCAACGAAAAGGGGCTGTAAGCCCTAGTGGGCGAGTGGGTGAAATCAAACGGACGGCCGGCACGTCTATCTTTTGCTTTTGTTTTGTGTTTTCTTGTTTTGAGCGTTTTCTTTTCTTATCTTTCATTTTTTCGGGTCATTTCCCGTTCACAAATTACTAAACAATGTTAATTATGATCTGTAAAAATGCGTTTTCAATGTATTGCCAATTTTATGAATAAATGGGTTAAAGAAATTAAGTTTGTGGCCACGATATTTGCCCCACCACGACACGAACAACGAGAACAAAGGCCTCTGTGAGATCAGAATTGATGTAACCTGACTGCCGCTGTGAGAACCAACTCCGGCTACACGATTTAGCAGCTCTTGGCTTCGTCACGCACTCTCACCGTCAACATCTCTCGAGGCGTTTCTGCTTCTAGTAATGTTGTCCATCGCTTGAGGAAGCAGTTATCCGTTCAGCTTCCCTCTCAGGCCTAGTTGCGTCTTCTGGCACCGACGGGGGCTGGGGTTGGGGTTGGGGTTGGTGGGTTCCTGTCTCGTTGTGTCTGACAGGCCCATCGTCGAGTCACCTTTCTCTTTTCGAGCAAAACCCCTTGTAAGGCTGAGATTAGTAAATATGTCTTTTCCACATCCCGCTCGGCTCTATGTGACTGCTCTTGAACCGCTCTGCCGGGAAATAGGAAGAATAAGAAAACCCCATCTCACCGTTGTTAGTTTCCACCTGTCGGGCACTGCCTGCTGGCAAGGTCCAGGTCCAGGTCCAGGTCCAGGTCCAAGGTCTCTTTTGAACAGACACGCAGAGTTGCCCCAGGCCTTCCACAGCCATACCTTGTCAGCAGCGATCTCGAAATAACACCGATGACAAATGAGACGTTTTTCCGTCTGAGCCCTCTTTCCACCGCCCCCTCTTCCCTGCTGATGGAACGTCAATGTGTTGTTCCCGTGCATTTGATCATGCACCTTAGGTCCCCTCCTCCCCGAAAGATAACCGTTGTTTCCCATCCCGCTGTTACGTTTGGTTCGGAGACGCCGTGGAGCAATGGCCGAAGAACTCCCGCGCTGCAGCATGCTGGGTCCTTCGGACGTCGTGCACGACGTAGATGACTTGTGATGGGTGCAAAGGGTCCAGGCCGAAGTCGGTTGATTGGTTTTGATTGGTTTTGATTAATTTTATTTAATTTCTTCTTCTTCATTGCGGCTCGTGTTTTGTCACTGCTGGGCCGTTTTGACAGCTCTTCCCCTGCATTGTATCCTGTGCCTTTAGATTCCCTGTGCCTCTTCCCTGCCTGGCCTAGTGGCCTAGACTGGTTGTACAGAGTATTGCAGGGTATTACAGAGCATGTGCATGGATAGAGCACGGGCAGTTCAGCCCTGGAAGGCGAAGCATGGAAACGGGAACAGATCATAAGCCACGTCTGTTGCTCCTTTTCCATGCTGGCGATCGCCTAGGAGGATCCAGCAGACCCTCTCTTGGTAAACGGGAAGGTAGTTCTTAGTAAGGAGGTAAAAGGTAAAAGGAAAAAGGAAAAAGAGAAGAAGAGAAAAAAACAAGAGAATAAAAAACTTGAACGACGCGAGGATCGTACCGATTCTTTCCTGTCCATGAGCCGACTGTGTGGCAACGCCAATGCTTCAACCAATACACCTATCATTTATTTGCGTTTGCACGGCACCCCGGCCAAAGAATCCGCCGGGGCGGTGGCGGACAAGATGTCGCAGCGAAAAGTAACGGCAGCGCCTTCCTGAAAAAGAAGGAGACCTACGAGGGTGGGGCCTGTTTACCTACGTATTACTCCAGACAGAATAGCTACACTCGAATAAACGAGGCTCTATGTTCCGTGTGCTAGCTTCGAGGTGGTATTCGCCCATCAGCATCTGACGCGTTGTTCGCCAAGTCTCTTTCCTGTTCTTTCCTGTTCTCCCCTGTTCTCTCCCTTTGTTAATGAAGCACAAAGAAACCAAATCATCCTTCCCACGCTGCCGGAGCGCAACCCGGAGAGAAAGGGACAATGTTAAAGGGAGCATCACTGCTGTATATGTACAAATACAGAGTACAAGTACAAGTACATGTTTTATGGACCATTCGGCTGCATTCTCCGAGGCCCATGGATGGCTTCCAATGCTTTTGGCTTGGGTGGTGCCTCTGGAGCAGGGACAGGACATGCAGGCAGTTTGTGCCTCAGAGGCCCATTAAGGACATGCTGCGCAGGAGAAGTATGCAAAACTTGAGAGAAAAAGCCAGGAGAAGCTTTGATGAATGCTTCTGGAAAGCAGGATGCCGTAGGGACGGGCACGCCAAATGAACCGCCCACCCACGCAGGATGTTCAATACAGAAAATAATCAGACAATATACATATATAGAAATATAGACTGCAGATTGAAAGGGATCAGGAAGACATCGAACGGCATGCGGCGTAGACATTGCATCTTGGATAGCCTCGTCCTAGCACTGGGCGAAACAACGCAATATAAAAAGACACCCGTTCTGCGGAACTTGGTCAAGACGATATCTTAAAAGGGCTCGAAAAATCGCAACATCACGGACAAATGGGTACGCTAGAAAACGATCATCGCGGTAGCTCACAGTAGTTCACAGTAACTCACAGTAGCACACAGTAGCTCTCAGTAGCTGTCTGTGTACCCAGGGTATCGAAAAGTAACACGAGACGACAACGAAAGATAACAAGACAAGTAGAAAAAAAACCAGAAAAAAAGGCAAGAGACGAGCAGAGAGTAAATACAGATACAACGAACAAAAACAAAACAGGCAACAGCACCTCGGCTAATCCAAATGGCGTTACAAAGACAAAGGACGCAAAAAAGGAGAGGAAACAGCGTTCTCTTCTTACGTCCCTCTTCCGACCCGCATGCCTGGGCGAGAGAAAAAAAATAAAAAAATGTATGGATGTTCCATGCCCGGTGCCCCTCCGAGAGGCCAGGCAGGGAGACAGACCACCGGAGATGAAGAGATGTGAAGAGACGAAGCACGATACGAAGGGCAATGCGGAGCAAAGGCGGTTATCAGAAGACAGAAAATTAGAACGAAAAGGAGATCAGCAGAATAGACGAGACCCAAAATGGAGAAGAAAGAAAGGCTACACGTTATGACTTGCATGCACTATCTCGGCGCCAGCTGAAAGAGGTACCTGCCCTAGTCTCCATGTATTTTCTCTTTTTCTATTAGCCCCCCCTCTGGGCCTGTTTTCTCCTTTTTGCTCGGCACTTTTTGTAATTCTTTTCTTTTTAATTCGTTTTTTTTAAAATATTCTTTTAGCTTCCCCTCCACCCCTCCTCCACTCCCTCTTAGGCCACCGCCCTCTTCTTTCTCTCTCCTTTTGGTCTACGATTTTCCCATTCTGTCCAAAACCCCAGCTTCATCACCCTTTTCAGCGTTCACCATCCCTTTCGAGTCCAGACGGTCTATCGATCCCAATCGACACGCGTGCGCACACACAAACACACGCACCCGACGAAGACGGAACCCATCCTTCTTTTACCCCATCCGGGCCCAGGTCCCCCACAGACACTGGACCCAATTTTTTAGTCAGTGCCTCGACCTTTGTCCTCCCTCTTTGTCCACGTCATGGGAAAGCCGCCTTTTTGCGTTCCGGGGAAAAGAAGAAAAGGAAAGAAAAAAGGAAAAGAAAAAAGGGAAGGAAAAAAAGACGACAAAGACGAACCGGAGGACCCGTGTTTCAACTGCCGCCGTTTAAACGGGCGGACCAAAAGAAAAGCGGACAGAAAGACAACTGGGAGACCTTGGTGTCTGTCTGGCATAGGGCTGACTATTCAAAAGGGACTTCAAAACAGGCTTCACGAAGGAAAAAGAAACCGAGCTTGCCGGTGTGATAGTTTCTGGCGTGCTCTCGCTTCCATTTCCTCGGGACTTAGTCCGCCATTTGTCACCTCGCTTTATTTTTTTCTTCTTTCTGTCTGAGAGACCAATAAGCTGTAAGTGGCCTATGTGACTGTTGATTGTGTTTGTGTGTGAGATCGAACCGGACCGAAAAGAAGACCAAGCCAAGAGGGGAAAGAAAAGAAAAAAGAAAAAGAGAGATCCTGTTTCTAGGTTTACCACTCCGTCGGGCCATCACAACAAGATATTGACCACACGGATTGCCCTTTGCACGTCCTCTTACTACCTTCACCCCCGTGTGTCCCGAGTTCTCTGTTTTGCTTGGGAGCCTTCGGTTTGTTGTCCTGCGTTGTTTGATATCGTCTGTTGTGCAATGGTCAAGCTTTTGCTTTATTCTTTACTCTTTACTTTTTATTTTTTATTCTTCAATCCTTTTCCTTTTTTCCCCCTTCTTTGTTTCCTTGGTCTCCCCCGAAACCCCCTCACCACACTTTGGTTGTCATACAATGTACCGTTCCACGAGTACTGAAACACGAGAAATAAAACGACAGATATACGAGGCAACATAAGTTAATCTACAAGAACAAAAGAGCATGGCCTCTGCTCTGCAGCCAAGCACCGCCGCCGCCACAGAGCCCAGCAGCACGTCTGCGGGCGGCGTGAGCGCGAACGTGAACGTGAACGACAACACCGTCTCCAGGGCAAGGACGAGCCCGTCAGCCGAGTCCAGGTACGTATCGTATTAACTCAGTATCTGACTGCTGCTTCTTTCTGCGCCCCTTTTCGCTTTTCCCTTTTCCCTTTTCGTATTTGTTTTCCGTCTTCCCTTTCCGTCTTTATTTTCGTCCAGTGCGATCTCGTTTCCGTCGCCTCTCATCCTTTCCTGTCTCTTCTTTTCTCTCTTCCTTTTCCTTCTACTCTCCTCTTCTTCGCCACCACCACTTCGACCACCTCCTCGCTCGACATGGCTGCTCTGTTTCTCCCTCTAACGCTCCCTAGACCGATGAACCAACAGCAGGCGCAAATCACAGGAACAGCAGCAACAACAGCAACAGCAGGGCCCGACCGTCTTGACGTTTGCCCTCAAGCACCGGCCACGCGCCACGCGTGCCAGTGTCCCCAAAGTGCGCACCGGCTGCAAAACATGTACGTTCTTGTTCTTGTCGTTCTTGTCGTAGTGTTTGTTTTTCCATGATGTGCACAAGGGCCAGGCTTTTAAGTGCACGGCTGTAGGGCTGCAGCGCATCTAGGCGCTTCTGGAGCTTTGGGGGGTCCTGGTTTGTTCGGTTTACAGCAACAGATCCACTAACGCAAAGCAGGCAAGTGAGTCTCTGCACAAGGGCATCACAGACATCCCACACGACCAGAGGACGACAAACAGGAAGAGACGCATGAGAGACTGACCACTTTATCTACTTTTTATTTTTATTTTATTTTTAGAAAACGACATGTCAAGTGTGACGAGGTCAAGCCGGCATGCAACCGGTGCATCAAGTGGCAGGGCTTCTGCGAGGGCTACGAGGACGTGCCTGAAAGCACGGCGACCACGACGACAACAACGAGAAGAAAAACGACAAAAACAGGCTGCAGCAGAAGCGGTAGGAGCACCAGCAAAGGCGAAACCGACAGAAACGCCGCCTGGCGGTGCCTCTCGACAAATAGCAACAGCTCTCGACGTCGACACCCGACAAAACCGGGCAACAAGACCGCCAACGCCATCCCACACACGATCCGCACAATTCGTGCGTCTTCTACTGCATCCTCCTCCACCACGCAAGGCTCCCGCCGGACCACACCGGTGTCCGATGTCTCTGTGACCGAGTACCAGACTGTGACCAGCGCTGCGTCGCGGACCAACAGCCTTGCCGATGAAAAGCGCGCGCAGTCTCGCCGAGGAGGGCGAAGACCAAAACGAAGACGAAACCGAAGGCGAAGAGCGACGGCGAAGAGGACGACGATATCAAAGAGCTTGCGTACGTGCCGATGCCGGCCTTTCGCGAGCAGAGGCAGTTGGCGTTTAAGCGCGCCCGCCCCGGTGACAACAACACCGACGGCGACGATGAACGACGACACGTACGACGCGGTACACGGAAGCACACGGCGACAAAGCCTCGCAGCCCTTTTTCGATGTCTCCCTCATTCACGGCGACTCTTCTTCTTCTCCTTCCTCTTCTTTGTCTGCAGCGTCCTCGGCAACCGCCTTGTCCGCTCGAGCCCAACTACAACAGCGTCATGTTTGCGTCGCAGTGGGAAAAGGCCTACTTTGACAGCTGGCTGGCGCTGGCGCCCAACCTCGGCGGCGGCTGGTTCCCCTCGCACCTGTGGACGAGCACGATCCCGCAGCTGTGCCGCGACGAGCCGGCCGTGCGCTTTGCCGCCATTGCCATTGGCGCCATGGCCCAGGCAATGTCGCCGGCGCTGCTGGGCAGGTCGTACCACCACATGCTCAACGCCGGCCAGCAGTGAGGGCGAGTCGTCCTCTAATCCACCGTCGTTGTCATCGTCGTCGTCGTCGTCGCCAGCGGACGGAACAAACAGCGCCAGGCAGCCCCGAGACTAGTGTTGCGTCGGCGAGCCGCGTCGTGCCAACACTACCGCAATGCCCTGACATACTATGGCCACGCTCTGCGGCTGCTCCGGCTCAGCGCGGCGGCAACACGGGCAATACGACCCGAGCAGGGTCACCCCAACCGCCACAGCACCAGCCTCTCCGGCCAGCAGCCGTACACGGGCGTCGACCTGGCCACGCCGCCGTCCAGCGAAAAGGAGCGGGCGGCCGTGCTGTCGTGTCTGGCTGTTTGTGTGCTTCGAGGCGCTGCAGGGCAACCGCGAAGGGCGCTCTGAAGCACATTACGCACGGCCTGCAGATTGTCGACCAGTTCGTGGCCCGCAACCTGCCGCCCGGTGTACAGGACGCCAGCTGGACACCGCAGCCGCGCACCACGGCCAGTCCCAGCCGCACGCGGGCCAAGCGGGCAGTGATGCCGAGTGGCAGCGTTCGTCGCCAGCGCCAGCGCCAGCGGGACCGCCAGCTCGGCCTCTTGCCCGCGGGCGGAGTTGCTGGCGGCGGCGACTCCGAGCGCAAATCTTGCCAGCGGCGAACCGCACAAAGGCAACAGCAGCGGCGGCCACCACAGCACGGGCAGCGAGGACCGTCCATCGGATGCGCTGACGCGCGTGCTTACACGCTCGCCGGCGTCGTACATGCTCAGAGGACGAGGTCATGCAGGTGTTCCGGCGCCTCGACTTCCAGCGTGGTCGCTGGGCGTGTTCCGTCTAG